>WYDI02036346.1:417-12843 GCA_009867235.2 Psittacus erithacus | reverse complement strand
TGTCAGGCAGTTGTAGGGAGCGATCAGGTCCCCCCTGAGCCTTCTCTTCTCCACACTGAACCCCTGGGTCCCTCAGCAGTTCCCCATCACACTTGTGCTCCAGGTTGGCAGCTCTTAGGCAACTGTGCACATGGATTTGCTCCCCATGTGCTGCTGGAGGTCCCTGTGCCACCTCACCATGTCTCCTCATGGGCAGCATGTGGCCCCCTCCTCCTGCCCAGGATATGTCTGTGGCACTGCTGCTCCCACATCTCACTTGCCACTCACAGCATCCCTCAGTCAGTGTTTCTCAGAAACCAATTCCTGCTCCTCACAGCCATGCTGAGAAAGCCATCAAAGCAAGCACAACACTACATGCAAAACAAAATACAGTCAAAGGGGCTTAATTATCCCAGGGTTGAAAAGACTTCAGCTCATTAGAGCGCCAGGCAGCTGGCCTCGTCTGCCTATGTGCTGCAATCCCTGCTCTGCCCGTGCATGCAGCCACGCACTGGTCCCTGCTGGGCCACATCCACTGCAGGGCCACTCATGGACCTCTCCCAGGCCAAATCCTGCCTTTAGCAGCAGCTGGAGCTGCTGGGAACAATGCGGTGTCAGTGGCTAAAATATAAGCAAGGAGGTGATAGATGAAGGAAGCAAAATCTGCATGGTGTTAAAGTGGAGACAAGCCCACTTGTGTAGAATTAAAGGCTAGACACACCTCGCATGTTATTAGTTCTCAGCTAAATTTAAATCCGTGATAAATACAATCCTGACAAAAACATCTGTAATCTTAATAGCCAGAGTCACAGAAGAGCTTTGGATGTGAGACAATGAATAAGCTGAAAAATTCTGAGCTAAGATGAGCTTTAAATCACTTTTGGTTCCCATTTACCTCTGCTGTTTCAGAGAGGATATTTGTGCCTCAAGGTGAGGTGGATATTAAGAGATGCCCTTCTAAAACCAATACAAATGGTGACTTTTGTGTGAGCTGGGGTCAACCACCTACATGTGGCTTTACAGGGACTGTCATATGCTGAACTCTACCAGCACAGCAGCCAACCTCAGCCCAAAGGTAGGGCTCCTTTCAGCTATCCCATGTTTGCCACCACACAGTGCCCTGTGCTGGGCGAGGGGCTGAGGCTGCCTTGGATGGGCTTGGATGACTGGGGAGAGGGCTTGGTGTCACTGGAGAGAGCAGGGAGACCACAATGGCTGCAGGAACATAGGATGTGACCAAGACCAAGCACCACCAAGAGCTTTCAAAACTGAAGCTTTCCCACCTTTACCCTGAGGAGGAACCATGGAACAGGTCTGAGCACCCCTGCAGGGTGCCTGGCCACGGCCCCAGCAGGGGCTGCCAGGCAGGATCAGACCCCATCTCTCTCCCACAGCCCAGGGAACGCTGCATCCTCCGGCGTGAATGTGCCTCTCATTCCTCACACTAAAAAAGAGCATCAATAAAAGAAGAACCAGCTGCTCGACTCACTGCCTTTAGGCAACACAAACCAGTGCAGACCAAAGCAGAACTGCTCAGAGCCCTGGCACCCTCTGACCCTTCCCCACCACCACTCCGCCCGGGGACCAGAGCTCCAAATCCAGCCTGGTGGCACAGATGAGCATGCTGGAGCCACGCTGCCTTGGAGCTAAATGCATCAGGACCTGCTGCGTGGCTCCGGCTGGGCTCAGCACTGGGAGGAAAGATGCTATTCTGGGCCTGTGCCTGGAAACAGAGCCTGGGGCCAGGCTGGAGCGCTGACGTGCATGGGGCTTGCTCCATTGAGATGGACACAGGCTGCCCCGGCACAGAGGAATGGGCAGCAAACCCACCAGTGCTGCTGCTGCCCTCCTGTCCCAGGGGCAGCCATGCCCCATGCTGTCACTGCTGTCGCTGCCCCTCTGGGGTGCCCAGAACCCCTCAGCACTGTGTGACAGCAAGCCAGCGGCACACAGCCCTGAGTCAGCAGTAACCCCACCTGGCAGCCATAAATTACAGCACTCGAGACAGGCACCCTTGAACCAGATGCTTCGGAGAACATCAAACGACAACAGGCAATCTAGGATGAAGCGAGCCACATCCCTGGTGCAGGGGGGCCTGTGAGGCTGGGGGAGCATGTGTCCCGTCTGTCTGTCCATCCTGCACCCCATCTCTGTCCTGCTGGCTCCACACTGAGCTACTGAGGCACTGCGCCTGGAGTCAGGGCTCCGTCTCCTCCGAGCTGCTCCAGCTAGATCAGATTTTATTGAACTTGACTACATTTTAGAGATAAAGACTCCAGGTTTACAAATAAATATTTAACAACCTTTCCTGCTGCTAAAAGAGTTGCTTATCCAGAGCCCGGGCTCCTCACTAAGCGTTCCTGGAGCTATCTGCAAAGCAGCAAAGCAAAGGGAGAAGCTTTAATTTGCGGAACACGTTCGTGCCCATTTCCTCCTCTCTCCATCATTCCCCTGCGCCCCGTGTGTATTTGTGGGCCCTTTTGCTTTGTCTCTCCTTCCTCCCCACCCCACCTGCTCCCTGCTCCTCCTCTTTTCCCACCCAGTGCCCATGGGGAGCATGGCTCCAGGGGTGGTCAGGGATGGGTGGGAGCAGGGGCTAAAGCACATGGGGCAGTTTCCCTCCTGGGACCATGCTGCTTCATGTGGGTAAAAACAACCCAATGAGGGAGAGCCTAAAGGAAGCCCTGAGGGCACAAAGGGCTGCCCTGGCTCCACATCCTCCAGAAGCAGCACAGGAGGGTGTAAAAATGGGGATGAAACAGCAGCCATTGAGAAGGACTCTTTCAGCAGTGCCTTGGTCAGGGTGGTGGGGACACACGAGCAAGGCAATGGGCCATGGTGAGGAGCTCACCCCAGACCCCAGCCTGGGGTCACTACTCCAGTCACTGCATGGAGGTGTGAGTCCAGCCCCAGCCTTTGCTCTGCCTTCCCAGGGATCTGCTTTCAGTGGCTCCGTGGCGGGAGCCTGGAATAGGTGTGCAGGAACCTGATCTGCTCTGGCAGCTGCTCTGGGGCTGTAAGAGAGCACCAAGAAGTATTTAAGATGCAAATCCCCTTCCAGCACTGACACCACCTGGCTGGCACCAGATCCTGGCAGCAGACGGCCTGCAGGACTGCCCTCAAAGGTGTTTCCTCATGGAAATGGGCCCTTTCCACCCAAAACGTGGGGAGTCATCAGGGAAGCACAGAGCCAAAGGGCAAGAAGAGGAGAACAAAGGGGAGGGGATGCACAGCAGGGGAGAAGAGCTCAAATATGGGCTGAGGGGCCAGGATGCAGGATGCTGAAGGCTTCAGCCCAGCTGTCCACTGGTTTAGCTGTGGATGTGCCCGATGCAGGCACAGGTATGTGTGGTGGAGGCACAGCCAGCAATGGCCCAGAGCCAACATGAAGCGTGGTTTTGAGGCTTGGCAGGCAGGTTACCGGAGCAGGGCGATGGGAAGGAGCTCCCGGTCGTCTCTGCAGGATGCTGACGCTCGGAGCAGTTTTTGCTGAGGCTGTTTCTTGCTGCAGTCACATCTGAGAGCAAACTGCTCGCCCTCCTCACACCTTTGCTCCTGTGCTTTTAATGCCTTTTCTCACTCTTTGGCTGCACATGCTTCAATGCCCCATCAGCAAAGAAAACATCCTGACAAGTGATCAATAAGTAATTGCAAAGGCAGCTGTGGATGCCAAGGGGTGTAAAGCCCTGAGCTAGCAACACATAAATGAGGAGTGTAAGGGTGCAGCCCAGTGTGGAGCTCAGGCTCGAAGCCAGGCACACTCCCTGCTCATGGCCCGTGGTGGGAGATGTCTCCCAAGGGTTGGCCTTGGGAGCTCCAGAATCTGAGATGTTTCCTGCTGGGTCAGAGAGGAGCAGGAGGAAGCTGCGTGCTGGGATGCTGGGAAGATCAGGCACAGCTACTTGAATGGGGCTTCTCCTTTTCTTTCTTTTGGCAAATCTCCTTGGGATTCCTGTCTCCACAGACATGGGCTGGGCCACCAGGATGGTGTAGGTGCTCACCCAGCTCAGAGGCATTTGAGTGATGAACCAGCACTGGGTAGAGGACACTTCAGTACAGCAGGAAGGTCTCTCTACATGTTTTTTCCTTCCCTGTCTATAGCTGTGAAGGGAGGATGGAAAAACTCCAGGCTCTTCTGAGGACTATGGAAACATTTGCACCAGAGAGGTGAAAGAGAGGTCTGCCCAGTGTGTGACTTCTGGCAGAGCCACAGGGTCACAATGACATTGTGAAGGCATCCCCTGCACTCTGGCTCTATGGCCACCACAGTGAGGTGAGGTGGTAGGTGCTGGGCTGCAGGATGGTGCCCAGGGCAGGTCCCACATGGCTCGGTGCTGCTGACTCAGGCAGCGTGCAGCTGCACAGCGCCAGTGCTGAGCCCTGTGCTGTGTCAGGGGCAGGGTACCACCTCCTCCAGCACAGAGCAGCTGGTACAAAGTCACCCCGCTGCCAGAGTGTGTTTCCTCCCGATCAGCAGCAGATGGTGGTGATGTATGGGATCACCTCGATGGTTGGTCTGGTGACATCGCGCTCCCCCAGACGCAGGCACCAGCCCCGAGGTCCTGCTGGGCAGAGCCGCTGCAACCCCAATGGGATCTGGATACCCCAATGTGGTATCACCCCAAATACCACACCTAGGGGCACCACGAAGGGCCTGGTGAGGAGCTGTGTGGCACCAAGACAAGCTGCTCCCTCCCCAGTGCTCCCAGCCTGTGGACATCCTGTCCCCTCCAGCCACCAGCCTCTACCTAAAGGTATCCCCTGGCTCTGCAGTGCCCTGGAGCTCTGCTCAGTGCCTGGAGCAGGGGCGAGGCACTCCTCAGCTCCAGCAGCAGAAAACCAAGGACAAGCAGAGAAGGGGAGCAGCTCTGGTGCCTCCTCCCCTCCTGTACCCAGGGCTGGCTCAGCAGGAGACAGAATGCCAAACCAGCCTGACACCCAGGCCCAAGAGCAACCTTACTCCACCATAAGAACCATAAGGGGACATCACTGAAGCTTCGTGATGTGACCCCTGCTAATAGCCACAAGTCCGAGCTGCTGTGTCCCCAGCACTGGTTTGAAGGTGGAAAGCCAGGTCAACATCCCAAATGCCACACAAACAGCAAATGAGGACCAGTGAGTGCATCCTGAGCCTGCAGCACTACAGAGCAGCGCTGCTGTAGGGAATGCTGCCATTCCTTAAGCTGAATTGAAGTTTAGACTGTACTTACAGCACCACATCAGTCCCCAGCCACATCCCTTGAACACCCCTATGACCAGCGCAGGATACCTAGAGAAGAGCTGCTCCAGAGCACTGTGTCTTCCCTTGGAAACCTTGGGGATAACAGCAGGAGGCCTCAGAGCACATAAACCCAGCGGCTCTGCTGACTCCAGGGGAGCCTCCTGATTTACCTCCCTTTTGAACCGGCCCTGGTATTTTTGTACCGCTGCCTAAAATAAGTGGCCTGGGACGCCTCTTGGGAGAGGCCGACTGCAGCCCAGCCCAGCGAGGATGGCTCTGTGATAGCCCATCAATGGGACAAGCTGCATGAGGCAGTGAAGGCATGAGTGTGCCCTGCATGGGACCAATGGTCCCATGGGTGGCCTTGCCAGAGCTGTCCCTGCCCCATCTCCCACATGACACAGGGCAGAGGGTGGTGGGCTCAGGCATGGCTTCCAAGGTGCTGCAAGAGACAAAAGCACTGGTCCTCTCCATCCACCTCCTTTGCAGCTGCCTTCTCAAGCCAGATCCATCTCTTCCCCCCTCGCCTCCCAGTTATGATTAAGTTTTGTTCACATAATAACAAACCCTGTGCCGCAGAAATGCCAGGAAGAGAGAAGAGGGGAAAAAAGGGAGCCAAAGAGAACATGAGCGATGGCAAATGTGGAGAGAAGATTCCCCTTCCCAGCCTGGCTTTCTCTGCTGGTTTTACATGTATAATTCTTTTTTCTTTCCCCTTCCTCGCTTGTTTGATTTCTGCATTATTTATGGCTTGTCTTCGGGGCCTGTATTTGCTGTTATTGTTTCATTCAACAATAAAATAGATTAGATAAAAACCAACTGTGCTGAGCCACGGCTGATCTTGCCTGTCCTGCAGTCAGTGTGCCCATGATGCTGGGCAGTGGGTGCAAGGCAGTGCCAGCCAGCCAGGGATGGGGGTCACCGCCTCGCCAGCCCTTTCTAGCCCGAAATCCCTGCAGAATGTCAGCACATGGTCAGGATTTGGGCTCTACCCACTGCCTGCCCTGCTGATACATGTCCTGTGCAGGTATAGAGGCTGCACTCAGAGCTCCTGGTGTGCTGGTACCCACCCCCCCAAAAAAAAACCAAGAAGGAAAAGGTGGGAAATGCTGCTTGAGAGGAGAAAACTGGAAACTCTGGCATTGTTCAGGGCAATTTCATGAAATCCAAGGCAGTGATTTCAGTAGCAAGGGGCAACTTCCCTGTGAAGCAGAGGCAAAAAACACAATCAGTTTAATGCCTGTGGTAAGGGGTGTCAGCACACCGGCAGCCTCAGAGGTGCTGTGCTGTTCCCCAGCCTCCTGTCTTCCAGTGGGCACCTCCATCCTGTGGGCATGGAGAAGGAGGAAGGACGCACCATGAGAATTGAGTGGTTCCCCGCTGCCCTCAATGGAGGGCTGCTTTGGGGTGGTTTTGTTGTGTTTTGCTAGAGCTGAAAGAGATGCTTTCCGCCCCTTCCTCCTCCTCTCCAGCGATGCTGATAATAACACAGAGCCTGCATGCTGGGCTGTGTGCGAGAACAAAAGTAATCACGGGGAAATACAGTGCATAGGAATTAAATCAGAAATGCAAGGCCAGGGTTTCCATTTCGGTTCAGCTTCTGTATCATTTCCCATTGAAAAGGATAAACAGGCTGAGCACAAATCAGTTTAATGGCAGCACCTAATGGCAGCACAATTCCATGTTTCCTGGAGCAAATCGTAGCTCAAGCTCAAAGCGTGGGCACAATCCACAGCTCCGGGGCATGGTCACGGAATGGCACAGCCCCAGGATCCCCACTGCCCCTGGAGCAGTGCTGAAATAACCTGGTTCACCAGAGCACAACAGGGCTGGGGGCCCTTTCCAGGCTTGGGGATGCTGATCGGCTTTTCCCTGCCCTATTCCCAGCAGGAAAGAGGCATCCCTTTGGGTGTCGCTCCCATCCCTGAGGTCCTGGAGCAGACCCAGACCCAGTGAGAGCCTACAGAGCTGTGCCAGGCTTCTCCAGCATGGGCCAGAGAAGGAGGTTTTGACGGTGCTCAAGAACTATGGCCCCAGTTCCCTCCCTCTGCCTGGCTCACTCAGTTAAAGCACAGCTGCCATTCAGTTCTTCCACCTAATCCTCATTCCTGTGCCTTGCTCTGGGTTGTACCACAGCATTGCTGGCAGGGAAGCTTGCTGACAGGCCAGTGCTCGCCCATTATATCCCCCCTGGCTCCCATTTTGGGTTAGATCCCATTAATCTGTCTCTCTGTGACTGCTCCCAGTCCAAAGGGGCTGCAGGGAAAGGCTGGGATCAGGTAGGGGAGGGGGGGAGGTTTGCCTGTGCCTGGCTAAGAAGAGCCTCTGCGGATGCTCAGGCTTTGCTCGCCACCCCCAGGTTGCCTCTGAGGTCTAAATCAGTTGTTTCCCATTTCACACTTGACATCTCAAATCCAAACGAAGAGCTGAAAGAATAGATCACGTCAAAATATTTCTGCTTCTCCCTCCTACGAGAATTCCCCATCAGAGACCAATCCAATTAAGGTGCTGGTTATGAAATTAACCATAATTACATGAGCGATATTTAATGTTTTGCATTCTGATGAAGAAACAGAATGGAAATGACAAAAAAACACCCCGGCAACAAGTGGGTCCTACTGAGATAACTGAGAGCAATGTGGGCTGATGGGGAACACAACAGCGAGGGTGGCAGAGGCACCATGGGAACCAGCAGCAAGGGCAGGGGTGGGTGCTCCCAGGCACATCCCTTGGGGAGCAGTGGCCGGTGCATTCCCAAAGCAGGGCTCAGCCCAGCCCGGTGGCTCCAGCAGGTATTTTGCCACCTGAGCATCACTGAGGCCATAGGAACCATGTCCTGGGAGGCACAGCCCAGCCCTGTACCTCCTCACCCCCTGCATGGACCCTCTGGGACCGTCTCCACCTCAGGACACCAATCCCAGCCCTGAGACAAGGGACACAAGAGCTGCAGTGGGGAAAGCCTTTGGCCTCTGACCAGGACATGTGGGTGTACCTCTGAAGCCTGGGAGAGTCGTGTCCATGTGTGGACATGTGGCCACTGCAGGATGCTGTAGGCACTGGAAGACTCACTGGCTTATGGAAAACATTGTGGAAGAAAACATGCAGGATGGTTAAACAAGGGCCATTTATGTGCCTAGAACCAGCAGAATGAGTGAAACCAAGCCAAGCTCCCTGGCTCCTGCAACAGTGATGCTGACCTGCTGCCTAGCCTGGTCCTGTGCACCATTAGAAGATGTCTGGGTGGAGTATGGGGCTGTGGAGGGCATGGGATGGTGGCCGAGGTGTTGACGATGCCAGAGGGAGGACTGAGCCTCTGGTGGGGCTCACAGCAGGGCCTCCCCAACACGGCCATGCTGCTGCCAGTGCATCAATGCACCCTGCATCCCCTCGCAGGGCAAGGTGGGTTCTGTCAGTCACCACCCATTGCTGCTCCTTCAAGGTGGGAACCATCCAGGTCTTGCCCCCGCACAGCCCTTGGCTCCAGGGCTGTGGGCCCTGCTGCTCTCAGGGATGGAGGGTGCCTAAAGAGGGGACAGACCCTGCATCATTCAGCAGCACTTACTCAACTGCTCGGGTCATGCTGACAATTAACTCAGACACAGCCACCTCAGTGTGACCCGGCTGTGCCGGGGGGCAGAGGCCACGCTGTGCTGCTGTCAGCTCCTTCCTGAGCCAGCCCCGCTCCTCTCCGTCCCTGCAACACCCTGTCCCAACGACTGCAGGCTCAAATGGGCTGTAGGACATGTCCTCAGCGGGGTCAGAGGGAGCTGGGGCACATGGCAGAGGCACGGAGATCTCTCTCCATGCAGCCATTCCCCTCCACAAGCTCCAATTCTTACTCCCCTGGATGGAGAGGGAGAAGGGGGGAAAAAATAGACTTGGAAGAAAATTGAGGCCGTGGCCTTCAGTTGGTTTCTCCCATTATTTTTCTCGGGTTGTTTGATTTGAGTTAAGCGTTTGCAGCCCTCTTCTCTCTCATCCCAGCCTCCCCTGCTACCTAATGAGCTCTTCTGGCTCTTTTCCCACCAAAAGCCATTTCTGCTCATGCTAGGATAAACCCTGCTCCCTTCCCTTCAGCACAGAATGGAGGAGAGCTGCTGACTCAATGACTGGATGTGTTCACCCTCCCTTGCCATCCTCCGGGCACCACTGGCTCTGCCCTCCTCTCACCAGCCCCAAACTACTGCCATGGTGCTGAGCACCAAGGGTGAGTATGGGGATGCGGAGCTCGCATTGGCCTGTGCCATGCAAGGAGAGGCAATATGAGCCAACAGCATCACTTGCATGCACCCCAGCACCGGCACGGCCCAAGCAGACTGCCCCAGGGGCCGCAGCCAAGGGGGTGACATGGAGAAAAGTCTCCAGCACTTTCCACACCTGAAGTTCGGCAAAAGAGTTGGTGGAGCCGCATTGTCCACCAGGACATCCACAGAGGTGTGTGCCCACAGCGAGCACATCCTCCCCTGCCTTGAGGGCTGACACAGATGTCACACAGCGTCACCCCAGCACCCAACACATGGTGGAACCACAACAGGTCCGGTTGAGCTTTGCAATTCAGCATTTACACTATAGTTACACTGCAATTGTGGCGTTATTATAACGGGATTTCTCAAGCCCTGGAATAAAACTTGAAGTTACAGGATTTTATACTTGTTACATACATCAAGCAATATAAACTTCAGCATCATTGCAGTGACTGTATTAAGTAGGAGACTCAAGGAACAATAAGTCATTCAGTCATGCTGTTAACCTTTCAGTGATATGAAACAGTGGTAATTAGAGGTATCACAGAGTAATTACGTTATAGGTGTAGAGTAACTGCAGCATGGTTCAGCATTTCAGAAGTATAACCATTTGTTTTGCAATTAAACCCTCTACAAAAAGGCTTGGAAAACCTTACTCCTCCCTAGGTGCTGCATTCCCCGCTCCAGCATCTCCTCCAGTCGCTCCCTGCCCATCCCATGGGAGTCTCAGTGAAAGCCGGGGCTGCCCAAGCAGCTGGTGCCACTGCCACAGCCCTGCCAGCTTTGAGGCGGCTGGAGGCTACAGCCCAGGGAGGAGAAGAAGCCCCTCTCCATGTTATTAAGGTACCGAGCCAACATGCTCCAGGAAGGAGCCTGGAGCTCCACAGAGAAGGCATGGCAAGGGGGCTGCGGTGTTGGCATGGGGCTGGGATAGGGGCTGGAATGGGTTGAGCACTGCAGGCAGCCCTGGCAGGATCCATGCAGCCCCGGTAGGGTTCATGCAGTCCCATGCAGAATCACAGCTCCATGGCCATCTCCAGATGGCATGAAGGTCAGGTCAGGGCTGCTGCAAGGGGCAGAGCAGCGAGCAGAGGGTTAAGGCTGGCAGGAGGCTGGGACGGGGATGTAGAAGGGATTTCATTCCAGAGCCCGGCTCCGGTAGGTGGTGCAGGGGAAGGGGAGACAGGGAAGGGAGAAGGGGATCTGTGGAGTGGAGCAGCTCCTGGGGATGCCTGAACTGCTCCGTCCCTGAGGGCAGAGACCCTAGCATGGGCTGGGGGCTGTCACCGGTGCCTGCTGCAGGCCAGCACGGAGGGTCTTTTGTTGGAAAGGGTGTTTGCTGTGGAAGGACCATGGACGGCAACTGCTTGGGTGGGAGCGACAGGCAGAGAGAGGCAGCAGAGCCCGGGCTTCACCAACCAGCATCCAGCATGCTCCCGTGGCTGGGGGACCTGGTCCCACTCGTGCCCACACTCACCCGCTGTCCCTCCCGCCTACTGCACATCGCTTTCACAGCACCAATACTCCCATTTCTCCTGCGAGGTGGCACCTTCAGCCCCTGGTGCAAACCGTGCCTCTGCCCTCTGCTCGCACTCTTTATATACCCAAGGTGAAAAACCCAATAACCTCCACACGCTATCAGAGAGCAACAAGCAATGGTACTGCCCACAGAGGCTCCCGAAGCCCTTCAGGCCAGCAGGCTCTGGAGCATCCCTGAAATCCTGGCTGCCTGAGAAGTCTCTTCCACATTAACCCCTTCTGCTTTCTGCCAGACACCAACGGAGGGCTGAGCCAGCGGTGGCAGCCTGACCCCCCACCCCCCACCCCCAGCATCTCCTGTTCTCTGTGTGTGGGGCTGAGTCCAAGTGGGGGGACCCTTCGGTGTCCCCAGAACTCCCCTGGAACCTGCGGGATCATCCCACCCAGCAGGAACTCCCCACGGCCCCCGACTCACCTACCTCCAGGCTGGGGGGCTGGTGATGGAGAGGTGAGCCCCTGCCATGGAAAATCACCCCCCATTGCTCCTACCTTCAGCCCGGTCACTCAGAGCTCTCCCTGCCCGTATTTAACCCTTCGCGTTTCTGCCTTGGGGATTGGCAGAGGGACGATTCCTCCTCTTTAATTAACCCTCGCTGGCTAGGGTGGCTGGGCACTGCCTGCTTGAGGGCTGATCTCCCTGCTCTCCAGGCAACGCTGTCCCGGCCATACCCTACCTGAATTGTAATCTGCTCCAGACCGGCTAACTCGTCTGCTCAACTACCAGGGGAGGAGGAGGAGAGCTCCCACATCAGGATGCAGCTCTGCGCTCGCCTCAGCGCAACCGAGCCCCAGCCCGTGGCCGGGCGAGTCAGCCCCGGGGGGCCGGGACCCTAGCCCCGGGGGGCTGGAAGCTGCCGATTCCCGCAGGGGCTGGAGCAAGGCAGGGAAGACGCGCAGGGAGCCGAGCAGGGCATCAGCAGAGGGAAGCCGCCCAGGCAGAGCGGGGCTGGAGCAGTCCCCGGAGAGGATGGAGGGCTCCAGGCCCCGGGGCACACGCTCCCCTCACGCCCCGCAGCCCCCAGCCCCGCTGCCCCTCCGCGACCGGCGGTGCCCGCACCGCTCCCCGCCACCCGGACCCGCGCCCTGGGGCGGGGTGCGCACCGGGCTCCCGCGGCACGCACACACACACATGCACGCACCGGCCGTGCCTTCTCCTGTGCACGCACCAAGTTCCCCCGAGCACCAGTGCGGGTCCGGCCCGAGGGAGAGGTCGAGGATGGAGCCCCCCCCCCAGCTCTCCCGCACCGCCGGTACCGCCAGCCCCGGTTCCCCCCGCCCCAGCATCCGCGTCTCGCTCACCTGCATCTCATTCTCGCCGGCGATCTCCTTCGGTCAGAAATGGCATCTCCCCTGGCCGCCCCCCCCCCCCCAACCCCCCCCCCCCCCGACCCCCGCCCCCCCCCCCCCCCCCGCCCCGCCCCCGCGCGGCCGCGCCCCCCCGCC
>WYDI02036344.1:0-21117 GCA_009867235.2 Psittacus erithacus | reverse complement strand
AAGTTAGAAACACAGTGCTGCACCAGCCACTAAGAAGGAGAAAAAATGACTGCTACTGCTGAACCCATGACAATAAGGAACTGCTTGGCAGTCAGAGGAGACTATAGTCAATTCAAGATAAATCTTTTCCTAATGGTTATAAAGGACACTGTCAAAAAAACCCTTTGTTTTTCCCTATGTGCCCCTACACATAGGGAAATCTGGCTGCTTGACTTTTGAAAGTAGGAGTTTGTGCATTTACAGATAACTGTGCCAGTACCTGAAATATGTTATGTTAGAGAGTTATTTTTGTCAGGTCCAGTAACAATTCAGAAAATGTTTACTAGTTCATTTCATACACTGTGAATGTATCCACATGCACATTAAAATGTGTGAAAATTCTTTTGGAAGCTCATTAGTTTGAGGAAAACTATTAACATTAATCATATGAGAAGAATGAGAAGCCATGAAAAAAATGGCTTAAATGAAGTCAGAGATACTCAACTAAAGGTTAGAAACTCATTATGTGGCTTTTCCTTGCAAAGGTTTTTCCAATAGTTATTCCACATCTCCTATCCAACCATTTGAAAGACTAGAGATAGAGGTCCAGTATAGGATTAATCAGATCCTATTACACAGTGATTCCTAGAATATATGAATAAGCCTGTAGTGGTTGCTGTGACATTTAGAAATGCTGCCAGGCCATTGCAGTCTGTCCCCTGAATTGTACAGGGAACATCAAGTTCTCTTTTTTTCTCTGTTTGACATCAAGATTCATCTTATCTAACCTTTTATTGGATGTTATACAGTCATGGAAATCAAATCATATTACTGGGAAAAAAAGGTCTAAATTGAATATATTTTATATCTAATGGAGAATCACTGAAAGAATTCTGTTTTAAAAAATTTTGCTTGAGTTTACAGATTCAAGAGAAACCATTTCCATATTTTGGTCCGTTGCTCTAGTAGAGATTTGAGGAAAACATTGTGCTTAAAAATCTCTGTCCATCATGTCAAGATAGAAAGTAATAATTTATTTTGATTCTTCATAATCCACCACAAATCTGTGCTGAAAGAATTAGGAAAGATTTTTCTTTTTTTTTAATTCATCCATTCTGTGCTTTAAAAGCCATAACAAATACGTATCTTTGTGAAACTAAATCTCTTGAAGTACAGTGGGAAATAATATATTTACAAAAGAAGTGAACACATAAGAAATTCCATAAAGATGTGCTCTTCTGCTATGTACAGATGGTCAGATGCAATTTATTTTGAAATCCATCATATATGAGCTGGTATAATTCAGCTTGTCAAATTACATTCTTGACAGGCTCAGTCTTTAAAGTAGTACTAAAGCTTATATAACAGCAGTAATTGGTCAGTGCAGGTCTATTTTCAGAAGCATCTGATGCTAACCAACTTTGAACAAGGGAACATTTTGGCAGAAAATTATTGAACTCAGAAACCTGACTTAAAGACATATGTCTCTTTGGTTTAAAATTTATATAACACCCCCTCCCCAAATACAAATGAACAATCAAAACACAAACCAAGCAAAAAAATCCACCCCCACCTCAAGCCCCAAATCCACAGTTCTGTAAGATTTAATTTAATTATTTTGCTTAAATGAAATTAGATTTCCCCCTCCCCCACTAGAGCACGATATTCAGAAGAATATCTGAGGCAGCATAGTTGTTTTTCAGCTGTAAGATTAGAGAACACATTGTTGTACTCCCACCTGTGTAAGCCACCCCCTGAAGTCCTGGAGTTGTGTTGTGATTGTAGAAGCCACAGCTGTGTTAGAAGACAAGAGAAAGAGACATAGTAAAAACTTCCAAAGGAGCAAAATGGGAGCAATGGTTGCTGGAAGGACTCTGTCAGAAGAGCATGAGGGAAAATGCACGCCACCGCAGACTGAAAAAGAGTTCAAGTGCAGTGAGCTACTACAGACTCAAACAATGGGCTGCTACTAGCCCGGTAGAGATCTATTCCCTGTATTGTTTGATAAAGAAGTGTGATATTAAATAGGAGCAAATGAGGTAGAATAAAGCATTGATTTTTACAGCCATTGCACATAGCTCAGTTGGAAAATTTCCAGCCCAGCCAGCAACCTGTTCCAGCCATTCCTTTGTGGGTGCGGACTAAAAATGTCCCAGTTGCTTTCTCCGTAGCATAGTCATCTTAGAATCATAGAATCATAGAACAGTTTGGGTTGGAAAGGACCTTAAGATCATCCAGTTCCAACCCCCCTGCCATGGGCAGGGATGCCTTACACTAAACCATGTCACCCAAGGCTCTGTCCAACATGGCCTTGAACACAGCCAGGGATGGAGCATTCACAACTTCCTTGGGTAACCCATTCCAGTGCCTCACCACCCTTACAGTAAAGAACTTCTTCCTTATATTCAATCTAAACTTCCCCTGTTTAAGCTTTAACCCATTACCCCTTGTCCTATCACTACAGTCCCTAATGAAGAGTCCCTTCCCAGCATCCTTGTAGGTCCTCTTCAGATAGTGGATATCTTTTGCATATCTGCATATCTGCATATCTGGATATATTGCAGATATCTGGCTATCTGCAATAGCAGACACACACAAAACAATGGCCATCTTTTTGCCACATTTGGCTCAAAAATATAAATTGGCTCTGTGGAGGCATAATTGGCATAGCTTACATGAAATGTCTGGTATGGATTTTGGTATTTAGTAAGAAAATTCTAATTTGCAATGTTTCATTCTCACATGTTTATGAAAGCATGTTTATTCACTTATTTAAGGCACCATATATTTATGTAAACTGCAAATTCTATCTTCACAGTATTTAGTTTCTTCAGGATAACAAAAGGCTGTATACATTTTGTGCAAAATATGCCAGACATTTTAATGTTAATTTGAAAAAAAATCATACTCTTTTGCTACAGCAAGCCTTTTGCACTAAGAAGAAGTTTCCGGAAAATTCTTATTTCTATTCCTATTATAAATTTAAAACTGTCCTTTCTCTATCTGTCCTATGCAGCATATTTGTCAGGCTGATCTCTACCAGGTCCAAGGAAAATCTTAGTCAAACTTTCTAGCCTTCATTTACAATGTATGTGGATTGTGTCCCACTCTCCCCTATTTTTATTAAACAATCTGGTAGTTTAGTTCAGATGTTCTCAAACAAACTTGTTTAATTTAACATTAATGTTTCTTTATAAACATACACAAATGCCTTTAGTGAAATAGTGTTCCACATTCCTAATTGCATGTAAGGTAGATACAGAAAATAATAATACAACTTTGCTTCTACCATAAATTAATACTGCAGGCAAGCCTAACAAGGTGGTGAAACATCTTTACTCCTTTCTTCCACAAATTTTAAATCTTAAAATACATGCTTGGTTATATACTTCAGGTTATTAGAAATTTCTTGGAACACCTACAGGTGGATAGGAGATATTAAATTTTGAACCTTATACTCTCTGATATGGGACAAATACTTTTTTTTACATTTTTAGATTAAAATACTCAATCTGGCATTTTAGAAGAGAAGACGTTGGTCCTTGGAAAACATAGTACAGTACAGAAAGATCATGATGTTCAAAAACGAGACACTGGGAAATTTGCTTAGGACTGTTTTGGTCTTTACGTTCTTTCTCTGCATGATTACAGATCCCAGCAGGATATCATCACTACAGAATGCTTATTATAGCAGCAAAATATGGAGTCCTTAATAGCATGACATAAGAAAGATGTCAAATTCATGAATTCATTTTCTTTGGTTGCTGGGGAATATGGTAAATATCCCATGCTGATGCTTGTTCCATCCCACCTGTTAGTACTTTCTTTTAGGCTACATGGTTGACTGTTAACTCACTTTTTAGTAGCAAAAAATGTTGCAGGTACATTGGTTTTCGTTAGGCACTGACTGTAATAATATTGTTGACGTGCATCTTAATGTTTGTTTCAAAATACATAAAGATATTATTTATCCCCAATTGTTCATGTTATTTAATCATAGCTTAAAAATTAGTCTTCTAAGCAAATATCTCACTTGCCTGAGTTTTTAGCTGCTCTGTTGTTGGTTTTGTTTCTTTCTTTCTTTTTCTCACAATAAAAATCGGGCTTCCCGGGTCAATGCTTGCCAGAAGTTTCCATAAGCAGAGAATATTTTGGTCCCCATTGCTCACATTATATGAATTATAAGAATAAAAAGATTTGATAATATTAATAAAGGCAGAAATGGAGTTGTTTCATGCGCAGCCTAATCATTAAATGCCCTTTGTTTGATTAAAATGTCAAGAAGACTATTAGGAAGCAAAGACAAAGGCAAAAAAATGGCTCGCAACAAATAATCATCTACCAAATCTCCAGGATTAACCAAAAGCTATTAATTTATATTCTCTGCCTCTGATCCACTGCTGAGTTCACAGGACTAGCTTGTTAAAGGGTCAAGAGAAATTCTGTAGCTAGACTGGTCGTAAATTGCACAACCATTTAAGCAAGGAGCCAGACTGACTCAGCCCTCAGGACCCAGGAGTGAGTAAGTCTGGAAGGGCTGCCTAGGTTTCTAAAAAAAGATTGACAAGATTTTAGATAATATTGATGCTTATGTAGATCTTTCTTTGCTCAAAAAAATCTTTTTTTTTTTTTTTTACTTTATGCTTTCACTTAAGTACCTCTCTGGCTACTTTGCTCTTCCTAAACCTTGCAGAGAAGACATTCTCTTAGAAAGAATCAACAGGAGAAAAGCTGATCAATAGTTTATCCTAGCCCAGTGGAGCCATGAAAGTTTGAATTCTGTGTCAGGTTACATGCAAGAGAGTACACCCAGAGAAATGAGGCTGGGTATAGATGTATTAGGTCTGTAACTGTGGCATATTTGAAGTCAATTTTAAAGTTACCTACACTAAACAAAAATTGTCCAAATGTTATTTCAATATTGGAGTTGATAAGATAAGCCAGAAATTCCCCTTTTGTTGTGATATAATCTTTCCTACAGGTTTTCCTGATTATCATGTTGATTAATGTTGCTCTGACTGACTAAAACATCGCAAATGACAAGGATGACCATCAAGTGTAGTTGTACCGAAGGAGATAGAGGCCCAATTAAATGTACTGCTGCAGTCAAAACGGATATTGTAGTTGTCAAGAAAATGAGTTTGTAAGAGTGAAAGCATTTGCCAAGAACTGTGAAATCCAAGCCACCAAAAAAAGAACTAGTATTCCTTGTGGAAATAGAAAATATTTCTAATTGAAGAAAGACTTTAATGGTTTTGCAGTGTATTCCTCAAGAACTCAGCAAGGTAGAAAAATTATTCTACCGTGTCAGTTTAAACCCAGCTGCTAACTCAGTATCACACAGCTCCTCACTCACCCTGCCTTTCTTCCCCCCTCTCCAGATGGGATGGAGACAAGAATAAAAAGAATGTAAACCCTATGGGTTGAGATAAGAACAGTCTAGTAACTAAGGTATAACACACTACTACTACCACCACCAATAATAATAATAATAATAATGATAAGGGAAATAATAAGGGGAGAGAATATAAAACTAAAAGGGGAAAGTTAAAAAAACCCCAACAACAAGACACAAATGAAGCACAATACAATTGCTCACCACCCACCAACCAATAACCATCCAGACCGGAAAAGCAACCTGTCTCTTCTGGGTAACTCCCCCAGTTTATATGCTTGGCATGATGGGCTGTGGTACGGAATACCTCTTTGGCTAGTTTGGGTCTCTGCTTCCTACCAGCTTCTTGTGCCTCTCCTCACTGGCAGAGCAGGAGAGACTGAGAAGTCCTTGATCAGGGTAAGTGCTACTGAGCAACAGCTAAAACATCAGTGTATTATCATCATTGTTCTCAGACTAAAGCCAAAACACAGAACTGTATCAGCTACTAGGAAGAACATAAACTTTACCTCAGCCAAAACCAGGACACACCTTTAAAAATGTAAGAATGTATGAGTCATAGGTAATATATTTATGGGAAAGTTAATAAAACACAGTATCTACATTAAATAAAGTGCCAGACTTAATATACAGAGGCAAAATGGAGTAAAATTAATCCATTTCAAGCTAGTGAAATTTGAGATGTTGTTTCTATGGCAAAAAACAAAAATTGAAATGTAAAAAATACCAAATTATCAAAAATCATCATCTGATAAACTGTCAGATTACACTTGGAATCAGTGTAAAATTTACTGTTTCAGAGAGTTCTCGCACTGTTTTGCTGCAGCTTTCATGGTCATGACTAGAGAACAATTTCTACTCCTAAGCCTGAATTTTGCTGGTGTGTGTTTTATGTGAAAAACATTTACATATACAAGTTCATGATTGGAAAACATATCTTCAAGTGGTATTTCAGAACATTGATAACACTTCATTTCTAGCTGCTCCATCTAAATTTGCAGATTGAATGGGAGACATATTCACAAATGTATGAGGTTGACAGTGTATGTCATCGATGAATTCACTCTCTTGTTCCTCAAACACTACTTCACACATGTGGGACGGGCCTGAACATCTTTGTTCTGAGAAAAACAGTTTTACAAAATCTAGAAGACTTATTTATCCTATTTTCTCTTGACTTCTTCGCAGATGCCTGCTGAGATAATGATAACAGCAACAACAACAGAGTAATTTACATTTATGCAGAAACTTCTATCACAAAGCTTCCGAACCTTCCAAACCATACACAGGAATCAATTCACTAAATGTGACCTCCTCCCACGGATGAAATGCCATAGTACTTTCAACTATGCATACCCTTAATATTACTGTCTTGAATATTAAAGTATGAATTGCAAGACAATACTTGCAAGTTTTCATCCTATTGCAAACTGAGCACAACTTTTCAAAACTTGTATGCCAAAAGACAGAATTCTAATCAATACAATGGTGTTTAGCAATCAGTTTCTCAGCAAGATAAATCTTTCAGCCCTCTCACTGGTGTCTGTTCTGGCACTCAAATACTTCATGGTGCCTAATTTAGCATGCAAAGTTAGCATACAGCACTGATAATGGAAGATACCCATGACTTCTTCAAGACATTTCAGAGTGGAACTGGGAGTGGAAATTGAGCGTACTTACAGTTCTTTTTCTAATTCCAAAGCTGCTACCATGTTTTGCATCATTATTCTAAACTACTTGCTCTAGAGGATGAGTATCATTTGTCTGTTTTGAAACCAATTCGTCAATACTTAATCAGAGATCCTTTGTAAGAGGACTTATGTGTCTGCTCCATCTGCATTTGACTTCCACCAAGCTATATGTATATATAATGTGATCAGGTAGAAGGTGTCTTGTGGTTAGTGAAGTCAATGCTACACGGGAAGCATTCTCCTTAGAAATAATAAAGCAAATTGTTTTAAGACACTTTAGAAAATTTTACTGTTTTATAAACAAGTCTGTCTAAACTAGGGCGTAAAAAGCAATGTGTTGGCCGGGTGGCATAATAACGTATTGCAGGGATAGCAAAGGTTAGCTTTGTTTATCAAGAAAAAAAAAAAAATGAGCTTAGAAAGGAGCTGCATTTATTGCAATGGGAATTTTATAGGTGCCTGTTTCAGAAAGTTTCTTAAGCTGCTCAGCTGTTGGCAGCAAACCAGAGTATCCTTTTTGTCTTTGAATCTCACAGCACCATGAAGGATTGAAAAGGAAACACAGTTTGAAAATTATGTGCATATCACTTAGCAATGTCATAAAATAACAAGATATTTCTTTTATTGCTATAGAAGTAAAGATTTAGCTCCCTGTAATTCTTAGAAGGTGATGGGGCTATAACAAAACACTGTGCAGAGTTTATTCCAATCATACCTACAAGGTTAACTGTGTGTGATGCATCTTTGTCAGCTTTTCTGGTAACACCAGCTGCATCTACAAGATCATGGAGGAAATATGCAAACCTTGTGATGACAAAAGGTTTGCACAGCTCCAAGGCTTTTGATTTACTATGAGAATCTTGCAAAGCAGTCTTTCCATCTGCTATACCTGTTTTTTTCCCTCTGAAGCATTTCTCAGTAGAAATGGCAGTTTGCTTTAAAATATCCCAGCACATTTTATAAGGCATTGTACTGTTTTTTATTGTTTCACGTATGAAAGGGTATGGATTCTATGGAAATAGCCAAAGATTAGTATTTATTATGAACTAGTTCTGAAGTTCAAGTGAAAAGTTCCACGTTTCAAAAATTCCATTCTTTATAGTATGTTATTCTTACAGGTATAGGAACTGTTTTCTCTTTTACAGCAGCAGATCTTTAAATGCTAAAGGTATACAGCATGGTTTTCAAGCATTTTATTAAACTTGCAAGGACAGAATAAAAACGGCTGTTTTTTAAAAACAATATTTCTAGACAAGAAAGTGCTAACAATTCTATTCTTCATTTTAATTTTAGTTTTTCTTTTTCTTCTTGATTGTCATTTCATTATATTTTAGGGTTCACTGAATGGGTGATATTTTCTGTTTAACATGTCTGCTGACATCTGAGTCATCCACCCAGACTTAACTGTCTCCGTTAGGTGACAACCCATACCTGTGGTGATTCCATTCTACAGGGAAACCTCCATCACTAATTTCATCTTTTGGGAGTATACTCCCAAACTGGAGTGAGAAGTGGCATTATTCACTTTTTTTCTAGATGTGCTTGTTCCCACTTGAATGTTAGAATTTTGTTGGCTACATCTTTCTTCTTAATGAATTGGCCCGCAACCACACAACTTATTTTACAATTGGAAATTAAATAAGTAGCCAATAAAGTCTAATTAATTATAAATTAGAGTATAAAACGCCATAATTAGAAATTAATTTCCATCACCTAACCATTTCTGATCTCCTTATATGAGGATAGGTTGGGAGAACTGGCTTCTCCTCTACTGAGGAGCGATTTAATATTTGTCAGCTATCCAGTGAGTAGTTATAGAGAAAATTGAGACACTCTTCTTGGTGATATACAGCAAAAGGACAAGAAAAAACAGCTAAAAGTTGCAGCAAGAGAAATTCCAACAAGATAGTGTGGAAAAAATTCGTCACAAAGAGGGTTACCAAACACTGGAACAAATGGTAGAACCTTCACCTTTGAAGATATCAAACATCGGAGGAATGCTGGAAGTACCTTAATGTTAGTTTGAAGATGGCTATTCTTTCAGCAAGGAGTGGGATCAGATAACCACCAGATGTACATCCCAATCTCAGTTATTCTGCATTTCTATTCAGTATTTCTATATTGGGTTTAGTTCAGTTTTGACATCTCCTGCCGATTTCCATCATCAGAAAATACACAGAAGACTTTATGATTTGCTTATGGGTCTGTCTTACATGGTCAGTCGCTGAAGTGAGCTGCTTCAGATACGACCTGACCCACAGCACAGCAGCAGATCTGGTGCACACAGGTGTTTCCTAAGGCAGGGAAACGTCAAGGCAGGGGATAGACGTGCCAGGAGCTGGCAGCTCTCACAGGAGACACTTAGACTTCTTATTTTTCCCATGTACTACACAAACATGCTAAAATCAAATATTACGGAAGAACTTTTGAATTCCTCAAGTTCTGAGTCAACTACCTGATCCCATCTGAACTATCACAGCCGGTCAATGTCAAATCTTCCCATTTACACCAGTGAAGCATGGCAGAGAACTATTTCATTTGAAAGCCTCTCGTACTATTCAGGATTCTTCAGAGCAATAAGGCAATGTTAGTGGGATTTTCATATGATTATCACAAGATTAAGTCCTGACAGAGAAAAGCTATTAGAAATTTATTACTCTTACTTATTGGACAAAGCAAATCCACAAGGTTCTCTGTTTTCCCTGAGAAAAGTTTTATATGGCATAGCAGTTGAAATAGCTGCTGGAAACGGTTAACACACCAGGTACTGAAAGACAGAAAGACAGAAATGAGCTTCTGGGAAGTAAAAACTCTCTAAAGAAAGTCTCCATTTTTATGCGTATACCACTATTGATATTATGTTTAGTTTCAGTTGTATACCACTAAGATTAAGAAAACAGAGAAAAGGATATCAGTAGAAGAAAGGAATGAAATATGGATGACAATAAAGGTTGAGGAGAGTCAATGCTAAATTATAAATGATATCTGCTGTCATGAAAACCAGTTTATAAGGTAAAGCAAAATTATTCCAAGGAAAACAGAGACAACCCAGTTCAAAATTCCATTGTTAAAGCAAATCTCAATCAATCAAATGATTAATTCTACCTTTTCAATGTGTCAGTTACAAATGGCAACAACCAGAATCAATGGCGTATAATTTGTCATCTCTTTGAAAGCTCAGAGATTGCTGATAGGTAAAATACCACTGAAACCAAAAATTGTTGGGTAAAATATGATTAATATTCTGCTGCATAACAATTTTCTTTCTTTAAAGAAAGAGACACTCCTTCAATCAAATTACAGTTTTGTCTAAGTGCAAAATAAATCACGAATATGTAGAGATGTTCACAGATATCTTTGAGTAAATTTATTCACTTATACACATTTGTAACTTCACATGCTGTGCTTTGCTAGCCATTATAGATATTCTTGTTTGAATACATTTTCTATCAAGTATTTCATATAATATTGTGTAGTAGTAGAATGTTTCACAAATTAATGTATCTGTATTTGGATCAGTGAAAAACTGAACAAGATAAACTAGGAAGACTCCCTTAATTTCTCTATAATTTTAGGAAATCAGTCTTGAATATTTGTTCAGGTCTCAACCAGGCATATCTGAGTAGCCTATGTTAGCACATATGAGCTAAACTGTGTTTGGACAGACTCTTCTTCGTGGTGATAGGATGAGAGACAACAGGCATAAACCAAACCACAGGGAGTTCTACCTGAATATGAGGAAGAACTTCTTTACTGTGATGGTGACTGAGCACCAGATTAGGTTGCCCAGAGAGGCTGTAGCATCTCCCTCTCTGGATATGTTGAGGAGCCCTCTGGAGGCAAGCCTGAGCAATATGCTGTAAGTGACCCTGCTTGAGCAGTGAGGCTGGACTAGATGACATCCAGTGATCCCTTCCAATTACAATCAGTCTGTGAAACTTTGACATGTGGAACTGTTGTGGTTTAAGCTTTGCCACGCACCCCACTTTCTCACTCCCCCCCTTCCTCCCTCAGCTCCCGGAGAGATGGGGAGGAGAATAAAGAAGAATACAACTCCCACAGGTTGAGATGAGAACAGTCTATTAATTAAGGTATAACACAAACCACTACTGCTGCAATCAATAATAATAATGATAAAGGAAATAACAAGAGAAGAGAATACAATGGCTCACCACCAATTGATACTCAGCCCCACCCCAGTAGTATCTAGCCTTTCTGGGTAACTGCCCATTACATCCTGGGCATGATGTGCTGTGGTATGGAATACCTCTTTGGCTAGTTTGGGTCAGGGGTCCTGTCTCTGCTTCCTCCTGGCTTCCCCTTCTCCCTGGCAGAGCATGAGGCTCAGAAAGTCCTTGATCAGTCTTAACATTCTAAGCAGTAGCTAAAAACATTGGTGTTATCAGTGCTGTTCCCAGACCGAAAGTCAAAACCACAGTGCTGCACCAGCTACTAAGAAGGAGCAAAATGACTGCTACTGCTGAACCCAGAACAGGAACAAAATTAATTTTGATTAACTAAGTATAATTTTACTTGTTAATGCTGCATTATTTTGCAGCCCACCTGAGAATTTATATGTTGGTTTTTTTTTTGTTCTCTCTAAAGAAATGACCTTATAAATAGCAACTTTAACTATATTTGAGTAACCATCCCCAATTTTTGCTTAGAGTTTCCCTTTCCCATCTTTTTTGTTTGTTTGTTTGTTTTTCCCCCTCAGAATTTGCAGGGACTGTGATGCACCTCCAGAAATACTTTCGACTTAAAAAAGAAACACTGCTGACAATTATGTTAAGGTAAAGAGTAGTCATTTGAGTCTACAGGTAATTCTTCAGAAATTGGTTTCTGCAACTTGCTTGTACATTTAAGTTACCAAACCTGTCAGACTTGCTGGAGACAAGCAAATGGCTATAGCAAAAGTTCAATTGAGAAATGTAGGAGTAAGAGTACTCAGAGTTCAGTACTGCTGATGTTCTCTTTGCTTTATCCAGGGACTAGTGGAAACAGGTATATGTATTATCATATTTTAAAGGGTTCACATAAAGTCTGGATGTGTTTCTGTATGATATTGCTCACCAAAGTACAAGCTATCATACTTTGCATAGATTTGCGAAAGGTCATATTAAACAACTGCAAATCCTCATCTGACTGCAACCGTCCAGATCAATGGCTCACTACCTCATCCAGTAATGAAGATAAATAATAATACCCCTCCTACAAACCATTTTTTCTGCTTAATAGTGCATGGCCTGTCCCCAAAAAACAGTGTTTCATTAAAGAAATGAAAGAAAACAAAGCCTTAGTTGAAATATGAGCAGCAATAAAAGAAGTTGAAGACCAAGTTTGTTTAAGAGAGGCATAGTACAGCACCTGCCCTTTAAATGTCCAAGGAACACAAGTCAGGCAGCTGTGTTCAATTAAAAAACCCAGCTGGGAAAGGAGGATGTGATTATAAAACCGGGCAAATAGGACAGCTAAAGTTATACTAAAAAAAAAAAAAGGAACACTCTATGGTACTGGTATTGTATTGAGGTGGTTGCAGGAATGATGCCTGTAGGAATGCCTGAATGCAGTGATTGGGGTGTCTATTTTTTGAAGACTAGGAGATGTGAGTATTATGAAATAACTTTGGTAGTTTGATGTAAATTATAACAAGAAATTTTAATCAGGTCTTAGCACCCATGTAATATATCATATACAGTAGCAGTAAGATCTAGGATTTTTCTCCGCAATGGTTTTTGTTGTCTGATTTTTCTCTTCAATGGTTTTTGTTGTCTGACAAGCACACCTATGTATTAAAGGTGTGTGGGGTTTTTTTTGTTTGTTTTAGTGAGGTTTTTTTGTTGGTTTTCCTTTTTCTTTTTTTTTTTTTGGTTATTTTTTGTGTTGCTGTCTGTTTAATTTCAATGAGAAAAAAATGCTGGAACAGTGCTTAATTTTTCATCATTTTTAACTGAGTAAAACAGTGCACGTGAAAGCTTTTATAACTATGGACAAGGTACTAAATAATTTTAGGTTTAAATTTAATATAATTTTTAAATTAAATGCTGTAAACCAGACAGATTAAGAGGTGGGGAAAAAGATTTAAAATAAACAAAAAGAACATTGTTGCAGAAACTGCTGGTGAAGCTAGAATATTTTCAACAGATATTTGTTCTGGAGCAGTCTGCTCCTAACAAGTCATTTGAAAAGCTTGAATTTGGAAGGACTAATTACACAATGAGACTTACACCTTTGTTTGTACTGTTAGTAACCAGGATATGGTGCATTGTGGATTTAGCTTCTGCTCAACAGGATTCCTGTAAGTAGGTTTGATAGCTGCAAGACATATAGCATGGAATAGATCTTAGGTAAGAACAATGAAAAAGATATTTTGAAACAAACTACGAAAAGGCAGAGTCTCATTAATATTTTATTTGGAGCTTATCATTTTCAGAGTCTCTAAGAAACTATCCAGACTGCTATAGTCACTTTTTTGTAATCCTTCAAACGCACCATTTGCTCCTAACAAGAGATGAACAACTGCCCATCAGTTTCAAACTGTCTTTAATTGACCAGTTCTAAAAACTGCTTACTCCAGGGGTAACCTTTCTATAACTGTATCAGAGCATAAGTGAAGGAGTAATGGGAATGCTTTGTGTAGTTTGGTCTTGAAAGGCCAGAAATGCCTATGTAATGTAATGCCATGTAAGGCCAGGAAGACCTAGGCAACCATACCAGAACTGGTGTCAGAAATACCAGAAAGTGTATCAGAATATCAGAAATAACAGAACCTTTATCAATGTAGGAAACTAAACTGGGACCAAGGGGGAGGGAAAAAAGCTCTAATGGGTCATTCATTTTGGAGAAAAGGAGAAAAGAATCAGAGAAATTGTAAGGGGATAATAAGGATTACAATTATTTGACCAGAGCTATAGTAACTTGTGGTGCAGCCCTGAGCTTGATCTTTACACTCTAGTTAGAACAATAACCCAGACCTGTTACTCTGACCATAAGAAATGTGCTTTTGTGGTGATGAATGTCTGTGGAAAGAAAGGATGCTTTCTTAATGGTGAAAGAGCCAGCTGAATGAAATAAGAGTTTTGTTCTCACATTGTCAATGCCTGGTTCAGACCTAGATCATTCAATCTCAAATAAATAAATAAAATCAGTGTTTTCTCATTTGCTGAAATATGATGTTGCAAGTAGATTGTGTGTGATGGAGATATCAACTGAAAATCAAAGAAGTTTGCTCACTGATTTAGATAACACATGTTTGTGAGATAATTGTTTCAAATTCTTTGAAGCTCTGCGGGCCGTTATTTTCCAGTCATTACTATTTTTCCAGTACTCTGCATATGTTTACATTGTGCTCTTATTTGTTTTGATTTATCTCTGTTATGTGCTTTGGATATCAGCTGTCAGGGTGCTAAGACTAATAAAAAGAAGGCCTACAACCATAATTGGCATTCCATATTTTTAGTGGAGTTGAATGGCTGCACAGGTTCTCTCTTGTTTCTCTGTTTCTGTTTAAGAGTTTTGTAAGCAATAAATGTGTCTTCGCTTGTGATCTGTTTCAAAGAATATTTGCTTAGCAAATCAGGCTGCCAACCTGTCACTCAGTTTGGAAAGTAAAATTATTTTGAATTTACTTTTCCAAATGCTTTGTCTTAAATGTAAAATAGGGTAGCTTTTCAGAGTAATTCAGTGTTTCACTGCAGTGCCTTCACAAATCAGAATTTAACAGCTGCAACAACAAAAATAATTGGCCACCGAAATAGTGGCGTTTTGTCTCTGTATGTATGTGGCTGGTATGAAGTGGATTTGTATTGTAGAGGTAGAAGCTAATTAAACTGTAAGTGCATAAATTCTTCTAGAATTTGTTAAAATAAAATATTAACAATATTTTATTCCACTTCTAATTTTTTGTGTATATTCAAAACTTCATGTCATTAAATGCACCAAAAATATAAAAAGAAATTAATCTATGGGAAAAAAATCATTTAAAATTTAGGTCAAAATTGCTCAATAGCTTTGCCCCCAAAATAGAATTCATAGGATCAGAAAGCAGAAATAATGACATCCAGATATATTCTTTCATAAGCAATGCAGAGCTTCTGAGAACATTTTTTTTCTGACTATTCCATATTTGTGTTACATGAAGTCAGAAGTAAAAGATGATGTTCTTTGTATAGGAGCTGTCTCTTCTTCCTCACTGACTGTAGCAGAGTTCTACCAGTTTTGCCAAAAAAGAAATATCAAAGGATTTTCAACTGAGGCAACTGTTCCCCTAAAGGACGTATGACATCGCTAACTCAAGGGGTAGCAAAGGCATAGCTCATAAATGAATCAATGCTCCATGTGCTAATGCCATATAAGCAGTAAGGCTTGACTGTCTGACCTCCCAATCTTTTTTTTTTTTCTCAGCTTAGACTGAGACTGCCTGGAAATAGGCACAGAAAACTGCCTGGAAATATTTCTGTGGCACAGAAATAGAAAGTGCCCAGCTCTGCTCATGTGGCTCGTCTGAGGCCTGAATTCTGAACAGTCTTGGTGTTTGCTTTGTTCCAGCAACCAAGGCATTGGAACCCTTTTTCGAGGCCACTGCATCATCTTCTATTGGCCTGACAGCCTTTTTGAATTACTAGTGTGACACTCTAAGAACAAAAACTATACCAACTGAGGAAAAATTCTCATTCTTAAAGGATGATACAAGTTGTTGAATAAGTACAATCCCTGATCTGTACACAAGAGATGTGCTTGCTAACTGTGACAGGAAGACAAAAAAAAAATAGCTATTGGTTTCAGTTTCCCAAAATAAATACAGGGTATTTTTTTATAGAAGCTGCAGGAAAAGAACAAAGGAGCTAAAGATCATAAGGCAGGTCACAGCATACTCTGGGAGACAAGCTATTAAAAAAATAAAAATGTCTTTCTGCAGTTTTTCCAGGTCATTTTCCCTTCACTCATTATAAGTAGCAGCATTTGCATGAAAATAGGATCTTGGTTTCTCAGGAGTTTATCTGCTTTTTATAATTATCCTCTTGAAGTCATAATCCTGGTTTCTGTGGTAATTAGGTTTTCCACAAGTTTTTAGTGGCTCTTTCAAGGTGAGCATGGGGTAGGCTGTAATCCAATAATAACATCCCACTGGCGTCATTAAGACCAAATTTTTCCAGTATAGGAGCCTAGAAATCATGTATAAGGATGCATGAGTCTATTACTATGTCCAAATGTAAGCAGCAGTAAGTTGACTTTTTTAATTGCTGATGCTGACAACTGTTATGTGTTGTAAGCTTAGCATTCCTGAAAATATCATTACTTACCAATGTGTCCAAGTCTAGCCTTCTTTTATTTTTATTTTTTTTTAATTATGACCTACTTAAATAGAAGCTGTAACTGAATTGTGAGAGAGGGCTCCACAGTAAGAATTAATCCATTTAATCCAGAAATATAAAGGTCATTCCAGCCTTATTTTGAAAATACTGATAGCCTTATCTTTCATTAAATGTGTTTAAAAACTGAGTACTGAATGTCATTTAATTGAAGCTTTGTATCAAAGTCTTGCTTGGTTTTGGTGATACCTTGTTTTTCCATTTATTTGTGAACAGATGAGCCCTATGATGCTACTTCCCAACAAGAAAAAGCTTATGGGCCATGTAGGTATGGCAGAATATTTGCCAATTCAAAAAGCTAATGTAAAGTTATCACATCACATACCTGTACCTTAATTTTCTATATCTAAACGTTTTCAGTAATCTTCCCATGACCTTCCACTGAAGACATGGTAAAGTTATGGGTGAAGGATGCCACCTTTCTGACATTATATACTTGATTTTCAATAGCCTAACATGACACATAGAAAAAATACCATAAAGATAACCATGCTGCCATGTACAACTTTGCCTTCCTTTTATGTTCTTTACTGCTTGTCATTAGACTATTCTGGGTCCAAAGTGCTGTATTAAAATATTCCTTCAGGGTGGCAATTCTTTTTAGATGACCTATTTGCATCAGCAATGGCTTGGCACCAAAACTCATTATGTAATACTCCTGCCCGGGATTCATAGGAAGCACAGAGGCTGAATTTGACCTGGAGAATATCTTGGAAAATAACAGAATTAGGAGAGCTCATTTGTATTTCTGCCATATTATAAGACAGATGTAGATTATATAATACAAAGAATGCTTTACTTCTCTTTAAAAACACTGAAACTGTTTGAATCTGATATAGTTTCCATGAACAACACACAGTATTTTTTAAAAATACTCTGAAAACCACTAGTCCTATCCCAGATAAATAAAAACAAGAGAGAAGTAATTCCTGATAAGAATATAAAAAACATTATTTAACATGTGAATGATAAAGTTAAAATGAGTGGCATCTCTTAGGGGCTGGTATTAGGATTAGTGCTGTTTCATAGAATCATAACATCTTTGTTGGACAGTGGAATTGAGTGCACCATCAACAGGCTGCCCCATCCCTGGAAGTGTTCAAGATCAGGTTGGATGGGGCTTTGAGCAAACTGGTCTACTGGAAGGTATCCCTGTCCATGGCAGGGAGTTGAAACTGCATGACCTTTAAGGTCCCTTCCAACACAAACCATTCTACGAAAAAGGATTTTAAGTTAACCAAGAGGAGTAAGGCTATTCAGTAACATAGTTATGCATTTAACACATCTTTTTATTTTTTTTCTGTCATGCTATTGTTTGCTCTTTTTTTTTCCTCTAAATAGCTATGCGTTCCCTGATCTTTTCCAAATGTTTTCTACATGTCAAAGTATATAAGCTTTTCAAATTCATTGGAAATTCTGGTCTACAGTAAAATTTTACCTGACACAACTTAACCTTTCAGTGAAAAATATAACAGCATGTACAATGTCTCTGCAAGAGCTGTGATTCCTTTTCTCAAGTATACTTTAAGTCTTAATAGAAAGTCTTGAGACTTCAAAAATTAACCAGAAGAAAGTTGGGCACAAACTTTGAAATTAAATTTTTTAATTGTACATTTACTGTATCTTTCCTTGATTATATCTAATTTCTTCACTTAAATGTTATTAATTCATATTTTTAGCTGAATATTCTTCATATTAGGATCATTTGCAGTAATTTTCCCAGTTATTTAACTTATACAGTTACTGCAGACATCACAGTTTTGATTTTTCTAGAAGGTGCTGAGCAGTCTGGCCTTGATCCAACAAAGTAATTAAGAATCTTTTCTAGCTCAGTCGGTAGAGCATGAAACAATCTGTCTGATCTATCCAGCTCCTCACATGTACCAACGCACGTCTCAGCTATTAACAAAAGGCGTCCTACTGCTCGGGAAAGAAGATATAGAAGGTATACACCACAGGCCACCCTATGGTCTTACTTGCGGGATCACGGAGAAGACATGAGGAAGTGGGATGGAAAACCTACCTGAGCTCTGGAGGAACAGGTACGTGAAATAAAGAGGAGAACAAAGGTCAAGGAGGATCATCATATGAAAGCTGAAGCTTCAGTCTCTGGAGAGCAGGTTTCTGCTGGTTGTAGAAAGCTGCTGGGGGTTCACATGTATTGGGGAGCACACGAAGAGAATGACAGAGTTTTCCTGCAGCTTGTGAATCCTGTTCAATAAGTGCTGGAATCTGCTGTGCACCACTTTGGTCACCAAAAAGAACTGTCGTGGTTTAAGCCCAGCCGGCAACCCAGAAACACGCATACGCAGCCTCTCTCTCACTCTCCCTGCTTCCTCCCCCTGATCCTGGAGGGATGGGAAGGAGAATCGAAAGAATGTAGCTCCCATGAGTTGAGATAAGAACAGGCCGGTAACTAAGGTATAACACAAACCACTGCTGCTACCACCAATAATAAAGATAGGGGAAATAACAAGGGAAGAGAATAAAACCACTTACCACCTGCTGACCGATACCCAGCCTGACCCGAGCAATGATCCCACCCTTCTGGGTAACTGCCCCCAGTTTATATACTGGGCAAGACATGCTGTGGTATGGAATACCTCTTTGGTTAGTTTGGGTCAGGTGTCCTGTCTCTGCTTCCTCCTGGCTTCCCCTCCTCCCTGGCAGAGTATGAGGCTCAGAAAGTCCTTGGTCAGAGTAAACATTCCTGAGCAACAACCGAAAACATGGGTGTTATCAGCACTGTTCCCATGCTGAAAGTCAAAAATACAGCACTGCACCAGCTACTAAGAAGGAGAAAAATGACTGCTACTATTAAATCCAGGACAGCGTCTGCTTAACTTTAATCACAGAAGTAGTCCTACTAGAAATTTTGCAGGATCAAGCCTTTAATCCACCAGTCTTTGAGCAAGTATTTTTTTCCTTGGTTTGTTTTTTGTTTTATATTGCTGAAGTTATATCCTTCAGAAATAACCCTTTTTTTTTTTTTTTTTTAACTCTATATGTTGATCAAAATCCTAAGTGAACATTGTCTTCACTATGATATTGAAGCTGACTGGTGGGATCAAGCATGACTAACTTGTGTTTTTCCTTCATTTTATTTTTTACTGTAATTGTGCAAGAAGACTTAAGAAACCATCACTGCTTTGAATTCCTCAGGAATAGTCAGGAGTTAGCTGCAGACTAATGTAATAGAACTTCAGATTATTTTTTTACATTTACTTTATTTATTAAGGTATTAATAAAGAGGAATTATGTAATATTTACTGTTGAGTTTTATATTTTGCATCTTTTTCTCTCTTGTTAAGCCACACAAAGCAGAAAAGAACACAGGTACTTGCTGCAATGCTTTTTTGTTTTTTTCTCTGAAAGTTTCTGTACAAAAGGGAACTGCCCCCAGGTTATTGTAAGACTTGTCCAATGAATTTGCTGGATGCACTGTCCACATGATTTGCAGGCAATCTGGGCAAAAATTATAATGGTGTCAAGCATGTGATCTGCACAGGCATAGCACATAAGAATGTAGATATTACAGTGATCAGTCTCTTTACCCAGTGTCACATTAATAGACCACCACAGATGTATCTAGCTTCACTGGTAGACATGCCCCCTAGACACCAAAGGTGATCTAGACTCTGAAACTATAGTTATGTACAGAAAATATTACTGTTCAAATGCAGGATTCCCTAGTATGGAGAAGGGAGGGGAAAAAACAGGTAGAGTACATTGTGTTCTCCCCCATATAGAGTCAAGATATGGCTGGAGTCTGTAAAGAGACCCAAGTGTCAGACATGAAATTAGATCTCCAGTTAAGGTATTGCTAGAGAGCAGTCTAGTTGTCAGTCCCCTGCACAGACTGAGAAAAGGAGACCGAGCAGGAAGCATAGGGGACTTCAGGACCCCAAGGATGTGCAGAACCTTGTCTAGTCTAGTGTTTTGGTTTTCTGTCTTTTTTTTTCTTTTTTTTTTTTTTCCCCACAATGTCTAACATAAGCCTTTCAAAACATATTTTGAAACCATTGCCTCTTTGTATCTCATTTGACACAATAGAAGAGTTTGGCTCTGTTACCTTCAAAACGCTGTTTCAAGCAGATATTAAGACTTTCCATTAACTTCCTTTTTATCAGACTAGACAAGTCCAACCCAAAGTTTCTCTTCAATGATCATCTATGCCCCAGTGATCTTGCTAGCCCTCTACACGTAATATTGTAACCCCTAGGTGCAATATTTCAGGTGAAGCCTAACAGCCATCAAGTAGACAGGATAATAACTTTTCGCAGTCTGTTTGCTGTGCCCCTCCTTATGTAGCTGCTATGGATTCTGCCTTGTAATAGGAGTGCTCCATTGGTTCTTCTTTAATGCAGCACTCACTGTAACTCAACTTCTCAGACCATATGGAATCATTTTTGCCTCAGATGGTATGGTGTTTTTCTTAATGAACATTTGTAGATTACATTTACTCTAATTCTTTAGTTCTAATTCTTTAGTCTTTAGTTTGATGAGAAACTTAACATGAGCTGGCAGTGTGCCCTCACAGCCCAGAAAGCCAACTGTATCCTGGGCTGCGGCAAAAGGAGAGTCACCAGCAGGTCGAAGGAGGCGATCCTGCCCCTCTACTCTGCTCTTGTGAGACCTCACTTGGAGTATTGTGCGCAGTTCTGGTGTCCTCAACATAAAA
>WYDI02036342.1:0-56164 GCA_009867235.2 Psittacus erithacus | reverse complement strand
CAGGACAAGGGGTAATGGGTTCAAACTTAAACAGGGGAAGTTCAGGTTAGACATAAGGAAGAAGTTCTTTACTGTAACGGTGGTAAGACACTGAAATGGGTTGCCCAAGGAAGTTGTGAATGCTCCATCCCTGGCAGTGTTCAACGCCACGTCGGGCAGAGTCTTTGGTAACAAGGTTCAGTGCAAGGTGTCCCTGCCCATGACAGGGGGGTTGGAACTAGATGATCTTAAGGTCCTTTCCAACCCTAACTACTCTATGATTCTATGAACTGCATTTCACTTCACTTAGGTAAGCTAAAAGGTCAAATTACCTAATAGGCAAGTCCTTTGCTGGCAGCACCAAAATAATTTCAGAGGAACTACATACAGTAGATTATCTGAAATTTGCTCTTGAATCCACAGGCCACAGTCTCTTGGATGTTGGATTTCTGATGATGGCTATTTGATTATGACTGGTTTGTTTGCCTGAATGTGCTAATAAAATCCCCCATCTGGTGTCTCTCCCAGTTTCAACAAAAACTGCAGCTGTTTCATTTTCTGGTTGTTGTGTAATAGAGATTATGTATCAGTACCATGAAATGAATAATTCATGTTGTTACTTCATTACTGTTCAGAAACACTTTGTTTATACCCAATCTTGTATTTTGGGTGTCTTCATTTTTAACTGTGTACTCCCTTCTTAGACATCTTAAATACATCAGCATGTCTTGGCTGCTTTCCCTCTGCATAAACTATGAAACTGACAATTGGGGAAATAGAATAATAATTTATTGTCTCAAAGTATTTATGCATTTTAATTAAATATGCAGTATCTCAACCAGAAGTGGGAAAACCACACTGGAGATGGAATTCTGATCCAAGTTTAATCAAACAAAGGTTTTGATGCTGACCTCTGTGCAGCCATTCATGGCATTTATTACATCTCCAGTGTGTATCTGTAATTGAAATGTATGCCACTATCAAGGGTACATTCAGTGTCAGAATGGAGGTTTTCGATTGGAAAGCCTGGCCTAATTACATATGTAGTTCATTTTGCATTGTACATACCATGAAGTGCAAACAACCCCAGCAATGCCTCAAATACTCCAGGAAACTGCATGGAACTGTACGGAGAAAATGAGCCCACATCTACTAAGGGGTTTTAAAAATTATTTTCAGACCAGCCATGAATAACCTGCACTTTGCTCCAGTTCTTAGATGGCCTTACTAACCAGCACAACATATTCTGGTCTGTACCTAGAGCAACAGGATAAAATATACTTACTGCAATACAGGAATACTGTGGAGCATAAAATCCCATGTATGTTAGATTAGAACTACTCAGTGTTGGGTCCATACATTATTAGCAGTCTAGACACAAATACCAGAAGATCCCCACAGGGCTGAGAAGTCCCATAGTGGTGGTTCCTTCATTATTCCCATAGGCTATGTACTGTTCAAAACCAAAGTGCTCTAAATTATTTATAAATGTGTTTGCCACAGAGCTGTTATGTAATGGGGTGTGAGAGTATAGATGATAAAAGAGTCATCAAATTCAGTCAGCATATTGATACAGTTTAAGAAACAAAACCAGCATATAAAATACTCTTACGAAAAGGAAATTAAAAAGCAACTGAAAGAGCAAAATTCTTTTAAACATCATTTTAAACATCCTGCAGGCTAAGTGTTCAGAGTAAGTAAAAACTACTAGAGTTCTAAACCTTCCCTCCAAAAAAGTGAGTATGGTTTAACAGTAGAATAGAGGAGACTCATAAAATAAAGAGACAAATAAAATTTTTCTGCAAGGGAATAGTAATTAGGCCATCTAAACACAAATAAAGGAAGCTATGACAGAGGTCTTCATGAACACTATGGAGAAGATGAGGAGGGAACAATAACATAGGACCTAACTGACTCAGTAAAATGATGAGGAATCAACTTTAAAATTAACAGAATATTTTTTCTAGGAATGCCTACTTGTGGAACCTGGTGCTATAGAATGCTGCAATCATAACTGCGAGCTGAAACTGAGGCTTATCACTGGAAAATAGAAAGTTGTGTGAAAAAGATCACCCACATGATTTAGCCAATTTCTTTCTATAAATATCTTCCACTGGGCACTTTCAAAGACTGATAAAAGCAGGATTGAGCAGTCCTATGAAATACTTTCTGGCTGTCTTTCAAAAATCATGCTTTAAAGTACCATGACAATTCCAGCAAGTGTCATTAATACAGATGTTTAACTTACAACAAAATACCCAGTATGGGAGTAGTTAGAAGAAAGCCAATTGCCAGATGTGAGGACACTTAAAATGCAAGTTCGAACCAGAGAGAGTCAGGGTTAACTTAAAACCTCCTGCACAGAGTATGGGCGCTGCAGGGAATGCCTGACCTCAGCTACGCCTTTGGTAAGACTCCTGATCCTATGCAGTGAGACCTCACCCTCTCGCATCCACAGTCACCATGTTCCATATGTTAAATACGCATCAGATCACAGTATGTCAAAGGAATTTTTCAGTAAGTTATGACTATTATACAAAGTTTAAGGAAAACGGATAAAAGAGAACGTTTCACTTTTCTGATCAGAACACATGAAGAGTCTTTGGGGAAAAAAAAAAAAAAAAAAAAAAAGGCAAAAAAATCCCACCTCTGTACCCTGGTCCATGACAGACTGATTTCGGATGCAACACTTAAAATTTGTTCCCCATTTTTCCATTAATAAAATAGAAATACTCATGTGGGCTGTATAAGTTTTGGGGGATTTGGGTTTGGTTTTGTTTTCGGTTTTGTTTTTTTTGTTTGGAGGGGGAGGCTGTTTTACATTTAAACCAAGAAACTTAATGGCAAAAATAAAGAAACAAAATGAAAAACAGGTTTACATGAGTACATGCATAATATTCCAGGCAATGATGCACTGTGAAGACAAGAATCATTACTAGTAGAATAACATTCTACTTTAATTCTGCTTTAAATAACAGACTTGATTCTAAAGTGGGAAAATTTTAACTGATAAAAGTATCTACAAATTAGAATTTAAGGTTTTTAAAAAGAAAGACATAACAAAGTTACAGGGTTTTTTTCAGTTATTCTTCTTACAGTTATTTTCCACCAAAATTAATGAACTAAATTCAAGATGAATTCACAATATTTTGCTTTCAGATGAAAATTGCATTTCCTGTGAAAAAACCTGTTCATCCAAAACACCTAGCCCAGTATTTGCCACACTTCCCTACTTCACAGAGACATTGTGAGACAAAGCTAAGTAACACCTGCAAGAGGCAGAGGATCTATAATCACTGTCAGAGTAAATATAAGCCTTAACATTGTGAGCCAACTATTCTTTCAAAAGCAAATGGAGATTAAAATATTCAATGGAGTTTGCACAAAGAACAGCCTGAACCTTGCCAGTTCAGAGCTGGCTGTACTTATTAATGCAGGAATGCCCTCAGGCTACTTTGCGTGCAAAGTATAGCTTAGAACTGGAATTCTCTGGAGTTCTGAAGCACATTTGGACAGTCAAATCTTCTTTCATGAACATGACAGGCCTCTTCTGCAAGAAAACACATCCAGTTTCCCTGACATACGAGCAGGAAGAGAATGGGGAAAGACTGAAAAGGAAAATGTAGGGAACGAGGAGCTTTTGGGTGGCATACAGAGCAGAAGAATCACTATGGCTGGAAGGCTAGCAGCCATGCAGCAGTCTAGAGAGTAGCACTCTACTTCCTCTTCCTCTGCAAAGTTTCTCTGTAGAGGCAAGTTAGCCAAGCTAGGCAAAATACTAACTTTAAACAGTAGTTACTGCTCAACAGTAGTCATTACACTCAAGATTACTGAAAGATGACTATTCAAGACAACTACAAATAACTATAAACAAACATCTGAGGCATGACAGGCTCTTCCTAGGCTGGCCTACTGTACGTCAAGAAGCCAAGTAAGGCTTAATTCTGGCAGCTGAATTCTAGCAACGTCATTCCCCAAGTTCTCATTAGAAAACATTTTGACAGTTTGCTGGCAAGGAAAAAATTAAGAACATGCTGTTCTAATAGGAAGAAGAGCAAGCTTACCAATTGCAGCATATTTATCATACCCAGCTTAGGGTAATTTCTTAACAAAATTTTTTAACTTTTTTTTTTTTTTTAGTTAAAGCTAGGTTCCTTTCCTGCCACATTTACTTCAACTAGCATTTCAAAGAGAGTAAGGTCTTCTATGCTTCACTTGTCTAAACTGAACAATCCAAGTTCTTTTAGTCTCTTTCTTGTCTACTCCTCTCTTTCAGCCGTGATTTTTTTTTATTTTTATTTTTTTTTTTTACAACTTTCATAGGTCAGATTTCTTGCATGTGGATTTCTAGATCTGTTCTCAGTTTTCAAGCTTCACCAGCCACACATGGCATTAATACTTCCCTATCTGTACAAAAAATACAGGGCTGAATTTATACAGGACTGAATATATACCTTTCACAGCAACATCAAATCTGTGGCTCACAGCCACCCTTTCTTTGGCTTATGCATCCAGTTCTTTCCAATTCTCTTACCTTCCATGCAACAAGCTCTGAACCTGTATCAGTCTTTTCTATCAGTTCCTGCGTACATGGCCTTGTATTTTATATTATTCTATTTTATCCCATTTTATTTCTGTACTCTTCAAGGTGATCCAGTTATTCCAGTACAACACCACACTAACAGGGACTGTTTCCCAATTTTGTGATGTCAACAAATTTCATTAGCAAGTTCTAGTTTTTGTATCAACATCACTGATGACAATATTAAACAATATTAGTTTCAGTATCAATTTTTTGAGACAGCTCTAACAACTCCCTCCTGCCATTCAACATAATATACTGCTACATTTTCCTCTGAGGTATTTCCTTGCCTGCCCAACAATTAATTTACTAACTGCTCTCTTCTTCAGTTTAACAATTTCATTGGTCTAGAAAAGCAGTTAGTGTATCTCAGAAAGAAAGCAGGCAAGTCTGGCATGATCTGTCTATGGAAAAAAAGATGTTTTATCCTATTTACTTTCACATCCTTTTTTTTTTTTTATTAATTTTTTTTTCATCCAGATCTTTTTGTTGTTTTTGTTTGGTTGTGGTGGTTTTTTCAGTCTGTAAGAGGAAAAGCTAAAAAGTGCTCATCCTCTACAAAAAGCCAATTTGCCTCGGTGTCCATCTCCTGTCCATGTTACAGAAACCAATCAGTTAAGATGGTCACTGCAGCTTTGAAATTCACCAAGAAAAAACTGACTCCAGAAGCAAGTGGTTTCTGCTCATCCTTTGCTTGCCCAGAAAAACAGTAGTGACATGCTTTTACAACAGAATCAATAAAAGCTTTCAGTAAAGGTTATATTGATCTGGCTTCAAATTTATCTGACAATGTAACACCCCCCCCCCCCAACATTCCCATAGATTTCTCTACAATTTAAGTAGATTATAGTACAGAGGTGCTTGAATTAGATAGCTGTGGAAATAGAAAAAAGTATGGATGTCTCAGCATGGTAATAGCTACAAAGTTATCATGTTCTCAGCATTACTGGGATTTAAATTTTGCACAGATTAAAGTCATATAGATTAAATTTACACTGCAAAGTAACTTACTAGTTTGCAAATGCAGACCAGCTTCAATGCATAGAAGTGGGGCTATATTCTGGGAGCTCTGAAAACTTCAGAAAGAAATAAAAAACAAAAAGGGGAAAGGAAAGCAATGGCCTAAATCCTGAGCACTGAGAACACATAAATCAAATGCCTTTCTCTATTCTCTAACACAATCCTGTTAAATTTTGTTTAGGTATAGACTGAGGTGTGTGAGGTAAGGACACAACTCATTTTAATCAAATCACGTTCAGTTTCTCACACAGGACAAAATCAGTTTTTAAATACTTGAGAACATTTTTGCTTGCTATTATCTGAGGTATTCATGTATTTTAGTTCTAATGAGACTGTGTATTTTGTAATATAAACCACTGTATTATAAATACAGTGAGAAACAACCTCATTCTACATTCAGTGCATACTGCTCTTTTGTCCTCACTTCACTTCACATGGGGTTTCACCCAAAAAGCTCAATTTAGCCACAGAAATCTGTGTGAATCCAAGGAATGAGGGAACATCTCATTCTTTCTTTTTCTGTTGCAGACACCCATTCTTACTGGTTTATATCCTTAAAGAAAGCAGTAAACCAGACCTAAAAATATGAAAGCAGTGTGCAAGACTTATGCAATGCAAACAAAGATCATTTTTAAAACTTTTATTTTGTTTTCAAGAGCAACCAAATTTGAGGACACAGCTTCAGAAAAGTCGCTGATAAATGCAGTATGCATAGAATTTTCTCATACTTCTCCTGTTCCAGGAGCTAACTTTAAAAACAGAAAAGCCTAAAATAGGAAAAGATTTCAGTTGCATTGTTGTTCCACAGAAGTAGATGATTGGACTAGAAACTGGATTATCCAAGAGGAAGATATTAATTTGCAAGATTTAAGCAATCCCCGTCCTTTTCCTCTTTCCTAAAGAATGAAAACAATTATGCACGCAGAGATCTTGTTCCAGGCCCATTATCATCAAAAAGTCTGGAGAATGAAAACCAGTGTTTCTTTTTCTCAGGGTGAAATTCCAGATGTCTTCAGTGAAATTGCTTTTGCCACCCCAGTGAACATCTTAACACTTGAAAAACTACTGAGGAAAAAAATTAGTCAGGGTAATGTCCAGTGAATAAGTAAGAGCAAAATATATTGTGTTTATTCCTGCACCTAAAGGAAGGAAAGTTAAAAAAGGGTGGTTATGATCCATGAAAGTGCGTCTAGAGTTAATTAAGAGGAGGAGGAAAGAGTAGCAACTTGAACAGAACAGGAAGTTTAGAATCTCAGCCCATGAGAGAGCATGCAGCAGGCTCCTCCTTCGAAGTCTGTAATGCCCCTATATTTAAACTCTATTGTGGTCTCCTGTGTTCTGTATTAGTTCGGGTTTTGTCGGGTTTTTTTTTAATCTGTCTAAAATAAACCAACACTCTTTACCACTCTCATTGCTTCTGAAGCTCAACTTCGAACTTTCATGATGGAAAAAAAAGTTATGCTTTTTCAGCCAGGATTGCTTTTCTTCCTCTTTCATTCACATCTTTTTACGTTCGCAGTTCCTTTTTTGTTCCTTCTCTCTCCTCTTCTTATTGCTGAATACTAACCCTTGTTTTATCACTTCGTTCTTATTTTTCACCTTCACTTTTGCCATCAGACCTCCATATCCTCCTCCTAAACTGTATTTTTCCTCATTGTCTTCTCCAATCATTACGTTTTGCTCTTGCTTAGCCCTTTCTCATAGATCCAGTATGCACGGAGCAAGCCTGCAAGCATGTCTACAAACAGAAGCATAACCAGAAAGGCTACAAAGAGCAAAATACCTTTTAAATGTAGCACTCCAGAGAGAACAAAAAGAGTGGGAAACTAGCTGACTGAGTACATTTATCTGAACGAGTCTTTCAAGAAATGCTCCTATTTTGAAGAAGGAAATATGGATGTACGTATAAATTTTAGACTCTATACAGGATGCAGGAATAAGAGCAATGAGATGATTAAGCCTCGTGATTGTATGCTACAGGCTACATGAGGTAAAATTTGCTAGAGTATGTTCAAAAGGAAAGATTGCAGGCATAAGTTCTCATGGCAGGGGAGACTTGAGGACTGGAATACAGTTAGATAAAGTTACTCTCAAAATAATGTGCGCTCACTTAGCTTACTGCAAGCTGAAGAGAGACTGGGTTTTTTTCCCCACTTGTTCTGCTCCTGTGTTGAAGCTTTTTGTGATAAAACAGGTAAGCACACGACCTAGACAGCTTGGACTAAAATGATGTTAGGGCTTCCTTTCAGCCCACCTATGAAATGTATATTATTATTTTATGTTGCAAAAAACTAAAAATTACTTTTTCTCTGGTTCTTTTACTGCTTTATGGCTCTGCTTCCTACCAATGTTTTCCTTATTGGTAATTCCTGCAGCATTATGAAGAGCACCAAGCTAACCCCTGAGTGAAAAAACACTGCTCCTGAAGACAAGTAACTACAAGAGGTACTCTTAGAATTTGAAAGATTTGGGTTTTTTTCTCCCAGCAAAAAAGTTTAAACATATTGTCCTGGGTTCAGCAGTACCAGTCATTTTTCTCCTTATTAGTAGCTGGTGCAGCGCTGTGTTTCTGACTTTAGTCTGAGAACAGCGATGATAACACACCAGTGTTTTTAGGTGCTGCTAAGTAATGCTTACTTTTCAATCTCATGGTCTGCCAGTGAGGAGGAGCATAGGAGGCCAGAAGGAAGCAGAGACAGGACACCTGACCCAAACTAGCCAAAGGGGTATTCCATACCACAGCACATCATGCTCAGTGTATAAACTGGAGGGAGTCACCTGGAAGGCCTAGATCACTGCTCAGGTCAGCTGGGCATCAGTCGGTGGGTGGTGAGCAATTGTATTCTCTCCCCTTGTTATTTCCCTTATCATTATTATTATTGGTGGCAGCAGCAATGGTTTTGCATTATACCTTAGTTACTGGACTGTTCTCACATCCTCCTGGTTCTCTTCCCCATCCCTCTGGGAGCAGGGAGGGGAGAAAGAAGGTAGGGAGTGAGCGAGCAGCTGCATGTTTCCGAGTTACCTGCTGGGCTTAAACCACAGCAATATAATCTGACATTACCCCAAAGGTTTAGAGAACATGGAATATCACATATTCTTAAGTAGTTTAGCAATACAGCATCTTCAATAACCCTTACTTTACTTAATCAAGCTTTATCCTGTTATTATGCAGAATATTTATGCAGAATAGGGCTTAGTGTCCCTGATATCTTTTAAATCACAGATTCTTTTCAAAGAATTGTTTTATTCATTCCCTCTCTTCCCAGCAGAATAGCAGAGTCTCAGACACTTTCTTAAGAGCTTAGTAATTACATCACAAAAAAAATATGGTTCCCAGCCACTGGAATGAAACATACTTTACAGTTAGAATGGGAATGTCTCATAAATGTCTTAAAAATCAATGATAAATGGTACTTCATCACATATAACATTCTTTATGATAGGCCAGAAAAACAGACTGGACCATAACAGGCAGTATAATGCGTAGTGCTTTCAGTGAAAATTCTTTTAAAAATATTTAACTAATAACCACACCTTAAATTCTGCATTAGCTTGTGGATTTTTCTGCCTCAGACCTTACACATAATTTACTACTTTTTTTTTGCAAAATCCCCCAGTAAGTACACACACAGCTCCTGTTGAGTATATACAGCTATCTCACACGATTATCAGCTCACAAAGAGGAAGAAAGATCAGCGCAGATGACCAAGAGTAACAGTGAAAAAAAAAATATTAGGTATCAAGAAAATACAACTTAATTTCTTAAACCTCACAAAATTTAGTCTTCTACCCCTCTTATGAGAGAAGAGTTGAGCAGACGTAATTTCTTTATGAATCAATTGAACATGAAAAGGATAGTAACCTGTTTGAAAAGGCTGTTGAAAATGTGTTCCAAGTGTTAAAAAGAAATATGAAAGAAAATAGAGAGTAGGTGTTCCAGGACACCAACAGGTATAAAAATGCTCATAGAAACACTGTGTATACAAAACAGATGATGCAATAAAATTGTTTCAGAGGAAGGAATCAGAATTTCTTTACAGATCAGCTGGTGGCAACAACAATACAGATGACACTAGAAGTGGAAAGTTCTAACACAAAAATAAACCCTTCTGTGTGCAGCTGTGAAACAGACTTGCAGCTCATTCATCAAGTAAAATAAAGTATGATGCCTGCACTTTGGGGAAAAGAAAAAATGCAATTACTTTGAAACCTTTTGATGTTTCCTAATTACGCTGATTTTTTAATTTTGGTGCATGACTTCCCATAAATATGTTTTAACCTGGACTGGGCATGTGCAAACCCCAGCGCCCTGGATATGCTTAAGGACCTGGATACAGTCCACCTCCATCTTCTTCCAGCTCTGTGTTTTGTGTCACATGCCAAACCCCATCTCTCCATCATCCATTCTGCTACATTGATCTTTCTTCCTTTTGAAAATCCTAATATAGGCCTGTTAGCCTTGTGCCAGTCTGAATGGTTAGATACTGAGTAGAACTGTAAAAGCCTATTTTACTTTGGAACCCTCTCCTTCAAGTTTAATGCCTTTTCAACTCTCCAGTTTAACAATGTTACCAATACTACCAAACTTTACATAAACGTCAGTACTAACACCACATAAACATTCTTTGGCATCATGCATAGCTCATATCCTGTACCAACAATAACTACAACAAGAAATCATCTGCCCTTGTAACACTGGTTTGTACTTGCACCATTTATTCTAATTTTAAAGTTCTTCTGTTACCTCATTCAGGGCTTCCTGTGCTGCACCTGTGTCATTCTCTGTCTAAACTGTGTGGAAGACTATCAAGATTCACCAGTAGAGAACCTTTTAATATACCATAATTAAAACTGACAGATTACACTTACTCTGAGGAAAAGAAAGGAACAGGAAAAAAATAAAACCCCACAATATAAATTCTAAGGGACTCCTAAAAGATTAGCAGTAAAAACCAAATTGGCGCTGAAGAAAGGGCAAAAGCAAAGAAGAAAGCAGAGTCCATGGAGAAAGAAAAATATCAAACCAAGGTCATAATCAGAATGAGGTCATAATCCCACTTTGGTATCCACAGATGCCTTTGCCTGACTGCCAAGTAGTAATGCAGGGATCAAGGACTAAACTGATACTAACCAAAGCAGAATGTTCCTTATACATGTAGAACAAGAAGATGCACTAATACAAAACTGGATTTTCAATGGTAATGCTAAAATGCCAACTTTAACATGCTTTTATCTTAAAATTGGTACTGAGAACTAGAAATTCAAATATCTAGCAATAAACAGCTAAAAAAGAACGACAGAAAAACACTCAGAATGCTCATTGTGCCAACACACTGTATGAATCAGCACCATGAGAAAATTCCTCTCAAAAATCACAAATATAGGAAACTCTTCAGAAAGTGAGAGGCAAGCAAACAGAGTATCTGTTAAAAAGCTAAGTGTGTGTATATATATATATGCCAACTACAAGCCATAACATCTGAAAGTCTGAAGAAAAAACACTTCATACAAATCCTGTAGCAAGTAACTTCAGTAAGTGAATAGTCCTATCCAATTCACTGAAAAATGCAACCACATAAATATATACATATACATATAAGTAACAAAAGCCTGGAAAAGCTAATGAAAATCTCCCCAAAGAACTTTTGAGCTTTTAGAAGTCAGAAGTTAGACACTTGATGAAAAACAGTGGACACTGAAACAGAAAATTGCCTTTGCCAGTGTGCATCTTCATACCAGTAATATAATGGAAGGCTACCAAAACTAATCGGATCAAAATGTATTAAAATTGATTTTTTAATGAAAATGGATACAAAAGCAATACTAGTGCAGTATAAATAAGGCAGTGAACTAATTTGATGCAGTGCCTCATGTTCCACAGTCTATTCTGGAGTGAAATGTTATTGCAATCTGCATGACCCAAAGGAGATGCAGAAAGGGAACTTTACAGGGAAACTATTCAATTTACTATTACAGGAGATGCTCTTGGAAAAGTGAACACGCTTTTATATACTTCTCCAATCCCATCAAACCATAAAAAATGCAACAGGAAGAGAGAATACAAAAAGTTGGTTTCAGCAGCATGCACCAAGAACTGATGCTGGGTACGGTAATACCTAAAATACTCACAGAAATGACATGCTAATGAAATCTCCTTGTTTATCAAACAAGATTACAATAATGCAATACAGAAAGTACTTGAGCAACAAGAGAGATGAATACTCATCAACATGTAACTCCTTTGGGGAATAACAAAAGGAAACACCCCTCTCTCTCCAAAATAACATACCAGATAAAAAGCAAAGGGAACATGACTTTGGGGCAATGACCCTCGGGTAGGTATGTGAGTAATACAGGGCTTTTTTGGGTAACACGGAACTCAAATACAACGCAATTTTGAGGTGCATTTACACTCGTTTGGGGTTTGGCTTAAGAGCTGCCCTCTCCTCACCGGACACTGACGCGCCTGTGTTGTTTTGCGGGTATCTCAAGTAAAGCCCAATGTGCGTAGAGAGATATCCTGAAATGAGTCCTTGAGAACAACTGCTGGAAAAACAACTGCTGCCTCCGTCATTTTAACGGGCTATTAACTCGAAAACCCCACGGTCTGGAACAGCCCCAACAGAGATTCCTGGGCTGTGACCGGCCGACTCTGAAGAGTTGCTACCAGCTACCTCAAGCGCCACCACAGCGGCACTTGGGATAGCCTCACTCTCAACCACTGGCAGAAGGGGGATGGAAGAGGAGGGGCTGCCGCAACCCCTTACCTTGCCGCGGCAGCCCCGGCCCTCTGCCTTCAGCATGCCGCAAAATGCAACCTCGACACGTCCCTCCAGCACGAGCAGCGCGAAGGAACCTCCCGCGCGCCCACTGCACATGCGCAGAGCTGCCGCACGCCGGTCGAGTCAGCCGTCCCATCCTTCTGGGCTTTCCCCGGCGAGCGGGAGACGGCGGCGCTGTGATTGGTCTGTCCTCTTCAGCCGCTTCCGTGACTCCCCCCTCCGTCTGTCCTCCCGCAGCGCCATCTCCTTCCGGGCGCCGGGAGCGCTCGACAAGATCCGGGATACCGTCAGGGAGACACCCACCTTCCTGCCCGGCCTCCGCTCGGCGGCCGCAGCATTGCGCAAGCGCATCATCTAGACGGGAGAGGGGAGGAGAGGAGGAGCGTGCGGCTCTGAGAGAGGAGAAGGGGAGCAGAAGTTTGTGCGAGGGCGGGGCTGTGCTCGGAATCGCCGCCGGGAGAAGGCGAGAGCGGAGCTGAGTGGGGGGCGACGCGCGCACCGGGGGTGAAGCGGCTGTCGTGTCCGTGGCGCGGCGGGAGGTGAGGCAGTAGCGCCGGTCCCCGAGCGGGTGGCAGCCGTACGTCCTGAAATGGGGAATGGGGAATGGGGAGTGAGGTCTGTTTCGTCGTCAGCGAGATGGGGCGAGCTGTGCCGGACGGCAGCGGCTGGGCGTCGGGACTGCAGCCGGCCGTTCACCTGCTGCCGGCGCGTCTGGTGGCGGCTTGGGCGGTCACGTCCGGCGAGGGCCGGCCGGGGGCTGAAGCAGGGACTGTCGTCTGGTCAGGGTGCCGCGCTGAGCCGGCGGCCGGCCCGCTTGCCTGAGGCGCCGCTGGCATTTGCCCCGGCGAGGGGCGCCCACTCGCGGAGTGGCCCTCGTGGGCGTGAGGCCTGGAAGCCGCCTGTGGACGGCCCGGGTGAGGGTCACACACAGATAGCGGGGCGAGCTGCGGGCGCTGTCCCATAGGTTGTGTAAGCGGGGGACAGGCTGCCCCTGCGATGGGGATGTTTTCGTGTGGAGACGGTGCGCGCTCCTGGCTTGGCTCTGTGAGAGCCAGAACATAAAGTTAATGTTTAACGTGGTAGTCACATGCCCATCAGCCAGTTTCTCTGAAGTGTTTTCAGAGGGTGTTTAGAACAGGAAATGCCAGTACAGGTAGTATGGAACTGTTTGAAATTTAATCAGTTTACAGAATTTGGAGGCTGTGTTATTTGCTGCGTTCTACAGGTAAGAATTTCCGAGGCATGTAGGTAGATGTATGCAAATTGTATGTTTAGTCTCTCATCTAAGTTTAAGTTTATCGTTTGCTTTAATTTTCAATGCAAATAATTTCAAGCCACCTTTTGAAAGGAAATATGTCTCATTCTTTCAACGTGTATTTTTTCCATTCCCAGAATAAGTCTGAGTTTTTCATATCTCTACTTATTGTTTTACATTACAAATACATGCAAAAATATATAAAAAAAATCCCTTCTTACTTAACTTTGAAGCTACTAAGATTATTTTAAGAGAGAAAAACTTAATCACATAAATAGTACTGTGCCTGACTGATGCAGTATCCCCTTCCCCCTCTGATGTTATTATTAACTGTTCTGTTCTTGTATAAGGGTAATTTTAGGTGTTAAAACAGTGAAAGCTCATGTTATATAAATGTATAAACTATATATATAATGTCATTTATAAGTAAATTAATTATCCTTATCAAATGATACATAATCATTTCCTCCCCTAACAGATTATTTCAGAGTAAGATATATCTAATGTTTTCTTCAGGTTTGGTTGGTTTTTTTTTAAGTTACTTGTGTAGAAAGTTATCCTGGACCAGTGGGATGTTGACAGTAAAATACGAAAATACACACTTTAATATCAAAAGTTGATAGTACACAATCTTTTTCAGTCACAGGACATACGTGATGTACTCCTAACAGAATTGTTTGGGTATGACACCCATGGGATTTCAGGGTCAGAGTATTAGCACTGTCGTGTGTTTTGATTACATTGCTTCCCAAGATCTCAGTAGCAACACTTTGTGATTTTTCCTTGGTTAATGCCTCTTGGTAGAGTAGAGCGCTTCAGTCACATGAGGGATATCGTGATGGGAATGAAGTCTGTTCATAGAGTTATTAAAAATTGTCCTTATGGCTTAAGCAGGAACAAACTGGTGTTAGCCAGGTTAAATGAGACTTGAGTTGGGGCTGTAACAGGGATAGAGACTGGGTAAGAGTTCTGGATGTGTGGACTGAGTGAAATATTTGTGCATAGGTCTTGTACAGATTTTTCATGAAGAAATTTAGGAAGTGTAACGATTCAGATTTGATTTTTTTTTTTTTTTTTTTTTGTCAAACCAGTAAAATATGGGTTGCCTTGAAGATTATGCTCATATTGCCTTTCCTTGTAACTCAGTTATGTTGTTGTTCCCGGTAACTGAAGAAACAGAACGCTTTTTGGGAAGGAACAGAACTTCAGTGTTTTACACTTCTATTCAAGATGAAGTATCTACAAAGAAAACTGAAAGGCATGGTTACAGTTTATGGACACAGTTAACTGGGATAGGTAGGCAAGTGTGACAATTATGACTGTAGAGATACCTTCTATCTTTCTGAGGCTCAAGAAAGAGTACATGGTAGTCTCAGAACAAAGCACTTTGTGAAGGAGTAGGAAGACGGAGAAACAAAAATCTTCTCTGTTGTTTCTGTATGATGATTCACTGCAGATGGTGGCCCATGTCATGGGTTCAGAATTTGTGCTCTTTGAGATCTTTACCCAGAGTTCTTATTGTAGCTATTTCTAAAGTTGTTGTCTAGTTATAACAGCCCAGAGATGCTGGGCTGTGAACCTGTTGTTTTGGTTTTGATGCAAACAGGAAAGTTTTTATTGGAACAGCTTAAAAAAAAAAAAAAGAAAAAATCTATGCTCATACAAAACCCGTCTGGGAAAGCATCTACACTTCTGGTTCTCCCTTCTTGAAGGGATTCAGAGAAGTGTGCATGCAGGAGCAGTGGTTTGGCATATGAGGAACAGTTAAATGGGTCAGGGCTGAAGAAGAGACAATAGAGGTCTTCAAAATAGAAAAAAAGAACCAAACCTGGGTTGAAAACCTTCGGAGATCGGTTGGAAGAATTTCTAGAAGAGATAACTGTCAAACACTGTTTTTGTCTCTTGGGTACTTAATGGGTCAGTGACTGGAGGCAGAAAGCATCTGTCAGGCCAATACCACTGGCTGGTATACTTGCAGATGGCCCACAAAATCAAAGTTAATGGTCACTGCTGGGAATATAATTTGCTTTCCTCCACACCCCACCCCCGCCCTGATCTTACAGTGGTGTTCTTGTTTCATGTTGTGTGTGTTGTATGTAAGTGCTAATAATGAAGGTTATTTTCTCTGGTATTTCAGATAGTGAGAATTTGCATGTTAACCTATTTCCTTGTCATTTTTTTCTGTGAATAGTATAATTTTCAAAGACAAAGACTGGTGATTGCTAAAAGCATTAGGCGTATCTTACAACAAAAAAGATCTGCTGATTATATACAGTTCAACACAATGGTAAAGGTGCAGGGGGACAGGTTTTGTGCAGGGACCAAAAAAATTGGGTGAATTCTCCAATACCATCACAGTACAAATCAGATTTTTGTTCTTGTTAAAATTTGGCAATTTTAAATGACAAACTTCCAAGCTGAGGAAAACAATCAAATTCTTGCATACTGTTGAAATTTTGATTGATTTCATTCTGTTGAGGAGGAGAAAGTAACCACAGTTCCCATGTTGGTTTGCTGCAGAAAACTCTCAATTGGTTCCCATCATGAGCATATTCCATTGTAACGCATTTAATCATTCTTCCTTCCAAATTTTTGTTGTTTTGTACTGAAATTCGTAAGTTTTAACATACATTAGTTTAGAAATCGATTTACCGGACTTGTCAAGACCATTGGGTAGGTTGTCAGGCTCAGCACAGAGGTGTGAACTTCCGAGCAGAAGCAAAAAACCTGTGTTGCTTAAAAGTAACCTTAGCATTGGGAATGAAAAAGCTTTGCCAGTAGTCATGCAGCACACTTCAAGTAGTTGCAAAATGAAGCTAAGAAGATGCAAATAATGATTCTTCAGCCAAATTTCAGAGACACACAGAGCCAACAACTTCTGAACCCATCGCAAGTTTCCTCCCTATTTGACAGAAGGTCTAGAAATCTTATGAATGATAATGTACTTACAGAGTACATGACAACAGGCAGCTGACTGGAAGAGAGAGACCTTGTAAGAAGAAATAAGGAGCAGAGGTGGCAAAATCCCCAAGTAAGTAGAAAACCACATGAGAACTCAACTGTGAGAACTAAAACTATCAGAAGCCAGGCATCGATAGTTTCAGTATTCACAGACTTTATCTCACTGTTTTATCTAAGTGAGTATCAAGGATTCCTAAACCTAAATCTGTTTGTAGAAAGTACTTGTTTAGGTAAAATAGTAACTGCTGATTTGTAAGCTGATTCAGTGACATTACTTGTAATATGAAAAGATTTTGATGGCTGCAGTTACTTGTGTGCTATGGTATAGCAGCAAAACTGGTGATAACATGTGTGTCTGTTCTTCTAGAAGCTATAGAGGCAGGTGGCCAGAAATTTGTGGCGGGCATATATTTTGTTCCATAAGGCTGCACAACAAAAAGCAGCCATGTGCTTGTTGAGATCATTGATGACTGAAGAACAGTGTCTGTTCTTCAGAGGTAGGTGAGATAGGAGAATTTAGGCTTTTAAATGGATGTTAATTTGGAGAGTTCATAGCTCTTGTTTAGAGCTTTTGGTTGGAAACAGTCATCCAAAACTGATCCCTTTAGTCTGAAGGGCAAGAATATTTCTTTAACTCTCAGCTGCTAAAAATCTCATGTAGCATTTCAATTACATTTATGTGAAATAACTGTTTTCCTGGGAGATTGCACCTACTGAAGACTATGTGTAGTTCAGTGACTTAGAAGCTATTGTTAGTGACCCACACCTTTGTTAAGCCAGGAATTTGCAAAGAACTAGTAAACCCTAGTGGCTAATAAATGCTACAGTGCTCTTAGTAGGCTTACCACAGACATGTAAGAATAGTCTGCAGTTCCTGATTATACTGTAGAGTATTGAATTTGAGTTAAGGGAGTCAGTGGTCTATGTCCCAATCATTTGAAAACTTAGCCAAACATTGTGGGAGGTGGAAGGAACCAAGGCTGATCAGCAGCATCTTTTCTCTGGTTTATGGAACTGCCTACAGATGAGGGTAGGCTTGTCAGCAGACAAAAAAATACTCCTTGGCGATGGACCAAATCCAGAAAAAATTTCTGTGACTAGAGCACACATCCTTGCTAGTGTCTTCAACAATAGCTTTCTTTGATTTTGGCCTTTTTCTTTCTGTTTTTTTTGGTTGGTTTTTTTTTGTTTTGTTTTGTTGTTGTTTGTTGTTTTTTTTTACAAACTCAGACTTCAATATACTTGCATATTGGAAATTTAAAAACAAGGTGGTAGTCTAAACTTTGTCTCCTTAGGGCTGTGATGACAAACGGATGATGTAAGTTAATCACATACCTTATGGTACCATTGGAAGGCTCATCTACAGTGCCCCTCTAGAGAACTCCGTGTCAAGATAGTATTATTTCACAGCTTCTGTATGTTCCTTGGGTTAAATGACCCCTTGGGGGACAAAAGAGTAGTAGGGGGACTGGAGTGCCCGTTTGGTGTGAAGTTCTAGTTGAGAAGTGCAGAGAGATCTTTTAGATGGGATACCTTTCTGCTATGCCCTTCTTGCTTTTTCTTATGTATTTGGCATGTTTGAACTGTTGCAGGGGGAAGTATGTTTAGTTTGACCTATGCACTTAAAAGAATTAATTTATAGAAAAAGTAATTTAAGATGGTTGGAGTGAAATAATATTTAAGTAGCTTCTGATCTTCTGGTGTTCTATTTAAATTTTCAGGAAAAGGTGTACTAATGTTGTGGGTACTTAACAGAGGCCATGTGAATAAAATATCACAGTGCTCTGGAAAATTAATATCTGGCCTAGATATGAAAACTGTACAATGAATGTATCCTGTGTTTTATTAGGATAAGATTGTGTGCACTTACCTGGTGTGATAGCTGGAAATATTTGTATTCACAACTTTGTGGATGTGAAATTAAACAGCAACTTAATGAAGTGTGACAGTAACATAGAGTAACCCAGAACCATTTTTTTTATAATTTTTTTAATTATTATTTTTAATTTTTTGCAGTGAATAATTAACTTTTCTGAAACCCAGCCCAGCAGGTAAATGCTTAGAATCATAGAATAGTTAGGTTTGAAAAGGACTATAAGATCATTTAGTTCCAACCCCTCTGCCATGGACAGGGACACCTTGCACTGAACCTTGTCACCAAAGACTGCCCAACGTGGCCTTGAACACTGCCAGGGATGGAGCATCCACAACTTCCTTGGGCAACCCATTCCAGGGCCTCACCACCCTCACAGTAAAGAACTTCTTCCTTATACCTACCCTGAGCTTCCCCTGTTGAGTTTGAACATATTACCCCTTGTCCTACCACTACAGTCCCTAATAAAGTGTCTGTCCCCAGCATTCTTATAGGCTCCCTTCAGATACTGGATGGCTGCTCTGATGTCTCCAAGCAGCTTCCCTTCTCCAGGCTGAACAGCCCCAACTTTCTCGGCCCGTGTTTGTATGGGAGGTGCTCCAGTCTCATCCTCGTGGCCCTCTTCTGGACTTGTTCCAACAGCTCCATGTCTTTTTTTATGTTGAGAACACCAGAACTGTACACAATGCTTCCAATCATCCCTGAAATGCAAGACAAAATTACTTTCTAGGAGTTCTTAATGATTGAGTACTCTTTGTCTTAAATTGTTCTAGAAGAACTCCGTTATTTTGGCTGCTGTATGCTGAGCAATCTCTGCGTGAAATGCAGACAGCAGGTTTGCTGAATTGCCCCTGTTGGTGAGGTACCAGTGCATAAGCATTTTTGGAGATGAAAGATGTAGTGTATTCAGTAGGCAATTTCTTTTAGGTTGGGAGACTTTTGACAGCAAGCCTGGTGTTTCTGCCTCACCATATTGATCCTGTTGCTCTTGCCCTGTCAAAGGTAAGAGCACAGTGAGGGACACCTCAAACATGCATTGGCATGTAAGTACACTTCCCGCATTTACAGGCAGTGCAGGCCATCTGTACTGTTGCAGTCCAGTCTCTTTCCTATCTTTTCTTCTTCCTTGTACCCAGTTTGACATTGCTGATTACCAAATATAGTTCGTCCTAACATCAGTTTTGTCTTCTGGGGCAGGAGCAGGAGGGTGGAGAAAACGGTACCTAATTCTCTGTATGGGTAACTATATAAAGTGGAATCAGGAACCCTGTATCACCTATAAAATGCATGCTCAAGAAGCCTTTCTAGTATGTCAAGGGTAAGGTTCTTTGTCTGACAAAAATGTATTGGGTCAATTTTTCAGTATGAATACAGAAATACTAAATCAGAAATCAGTAGTAAGTATTTGGTGGCTGAAAGAGTTTAATGTAAGATTTGGGGTTTTTTGGGCTTTTTGGGGGGTTTTTTTTAGTTATAGTTCTGATGTTATCCTTAGCAATTTAAAGTTATGATTCCCTGTGGTAGCAGGAGACTTTTTGGGTCAAATGATGCTTCATATTACTAAGTGCTTTTGATGTGTTGTATTAGTTTCTTGAATACATTTTTTTTTATATGTATCTGATTACAAACAGCTATACACCTTACATTTTTTACTTGACTCCTCTGTATTTATCTTCACTGTAGTGATTCATTGTTTTCTATTAATGTACTGTACTGAAACTTTCAAATGAAAACACTTGTGAAAATATTCTCTTGCCTCTAATTGCTCTGTACAGACATCATGTTAACATTTCTGCATACCTGTCTTCAGAGAATCTTTCATCTTTTTCTGTGCTAATCTTTGTTTTGCTCTTACTTTCACCTCTGTCACGGTTTTCTTTGAGTTTGGCCCTTTGTAGAAAAATGGGTGTTACGCTGTGGGGCACTTTGACTTTTATGTAGGGGGAAAAAATTGAAATAGATACTCCTTTTAATTAATTTAAGGTTCGGATAAGATCTTAAACTCATATGCATTTCCAGTTACTCGCTACTTTTTTTTTCTTCTCCTTTCTGGGTTTATTGAAGTAAACATAAAGAAAACAAAATTGCCACATGATTTTCTGTCAAGGTCAGTTTCCAGTTAGATTGCAGACTTCTTCCTCAGTTCTGTCACAAATCACACTTACTGTTTCCACTATTATTACATCAAATTACTTGTGAGTGAGGTACAGTAACATCAGTAAACAAACAAAAGCATCTGATTATGAGTGGGGCAGAAGGGGCTTTTGGTTAGATTCCAGTTAGTGATTTATATATACACATATTTATTTTTTTATTGTAACTTTTTTTTTATAATCAGACAAGTACCAATGTTTCTTTTAAATAAAAGGGCAATAGTTTTAGGGGTGCAAGATTACATGCAGGTATTTTTGGAAGTCGTGATTTGTTTCTGTGATATCCCAACTGTATCAAGAGTCATATAACTGTTTGCTAATGTGTTGTTGGTTGGTCTGAGCTGGGGAAAGTTATCTTTCAATTTATCCAGCATTCCAGTTACAAACTTTTTTTTGTTTTTAGTGCTGCTCACCAATCTTGAAAGGCTTACACTGTTGAAAAAAATTATAGCGAGAAGGCTGCAAGTTTTGAAGTATACTGATACATCTTTCATATTTCACATGCTTGTAAAATTTAAAGTGAATATTTTGGTTGTAATGTGAGGCCATAATTTCAATCTTTTTTTTTTTTCCTCTCTCCACTTCCCAGATATGCAGCCTTTATTGTTTTCCTTTAAGTTTATTCTGCTCCATGCAGTTACTTCAAATTTTTGTGTAGTGATTAAATAGTTATGCTAAACTGATTGAACAGTCCATTGTTGTGAGGCCATGACTGCGTGGGCTTTACATGTGCCTGTGATGTTTTGGATGATGAGTCATTTAGCCTTAAACATGCACCTTCAGCAATAAGAGAAACAACTTACTGCTGAAATTTGAAAATCTGAGAATCAGTTATTGGGGCATCTGCTGGAATGCTCTTGCTTTGTTATTTGCTATGTTTTTCAGGATGCTTTAAGAATACAACCAGGCTAATAAAGTACTATTGTGGTATTTACTAGGTAATAGAGATTTTTGAAAGCTGAGTACTAGCTGAGAATCTGTACATCTTAGTAATCTTCAGGCATAGAAATATGTATTGGTTCATGTGATTTGCTATATTGAAATCAAAACTGTCTTAGGCTTTCAAGTGTTGGATAAAAATATTTCTTGGCAATCTTTTTATTAGACTTGAAGATTCAAAGATAGAAAATTCATGTGATATGTGTTCTTTTTATAAGCAGTTGCATATCATTAGCACAATGATTAGAGTAATTTTATCATGGTTTTTAGAGGTGTCTAGTAAGTTAGAAGAGAAATGATTATGACATAAAATATTTTTTTTGCCTTTAAAACAACTTTTAGTTGTCAGTTGTTTCTTTTCTTCTTCCCTGGTTATTGTTGCACCTAGCTTTAGGTTAAGAGGCTGTTTTGGCCATGATCCCTTTCCTGACCTTGGAGGATTTAAACTTTTGGAAACTGTATTTTTATATTTTCTGGTGTTGTTTTGTTTTTTTGGTTTTTTGTTGTTTTTTTTTTTGTTTGTTTGTTTTATTTTGTTTTTTCTTATTTCAGATTCACTGGAAAGAGAATGAAATAAACATGGAGTCTTCTAAACTGGAATGTATTTCATGGGTCACAGTTAAAAGTAAAAAGAAGATGGAACAAAATGAGAGAACAGGAATATAACGCCTGTTAAGAACTTTCCATTTTTGAAATATAATACAGCTGGTGATTTATAGAAATACTTAATTGATATCCCTGGAAGGAGAAGTCAGTTACTGTGCTATTTGCTTAATAAGAACTTCAAATAACTTTTTCACATGTTTTAAACTTAACTGGGCACCTTTTGGTTTTCTTTAAGCCTGAGAGTTAAAAACTTTATATATCTGTATTTTGACTGAGACACTGATCCTGGTAGATGGCTGACAGCTGCTCCTGGAAATGGACTTAAACCTGTGACTGGTTACTGTTACACAGAGTTGAATGGATCGCGATGATTTTAGAGGAATTCTCATAGGACCTTCTTCTTTGCCTTGCACCCATCGTACCCTTAATTATTTAAGTGCAAATACTGCAATTATAAAGACTAAAAAATAATGGCATGGGTGAAATTCTTAAGAAAACCTGGGGGTAACCTTGGAAGAGTTTATCAGCCTGGAAGTATACTGTCCCTGGCCCCTACAAAAGGCTTATTAAATGAACCAGGACAAAACAGCTGCTTTCTTAATAGTGCTGTTCAGGTAAGAAAAAAAACTTGATTTATTAACAGTTTTGCTTTTATAGCAGCTTAGATGGTCACAATAGGGAATGTGTTCTTTTGGCAATGCTATTGTTATAATTCATATTGCAGTATGGGTATTCTACAGGAAATTTCAATAGTGTTAAATTCAGTTCTGGTTAAACTTCTTAAGGATTCCAAGTGAAGCAGAATGGCATGTCTGTATGGAATGGACTTTCCTAAGTAAGGCAGGGAAGGGAATGTGGCAATTGAAGAAAAGACTGCTCCATGGAAGTAATCATATTTAATATTTAATTTCAAGAAATTGAGTATTAAGTATTTAATTTTGCAAAAAATTACAATCTTGTTTTGCTTGTATGCATTAAGAATATCAGAAAAACTTCCATTTTGTATTTGGAAACTCATGACCCATTACCTTTAAAACTTGCTGCTGAATTTTTAAACTGCTTCTGTCAAAGAGAAGTTTGTTACCTATCAAAATCTGAGATATTTTTTAATGTGGGGCAATCAGTGCTACTATTTGTATTCAGTAGGATGCTGTTTTTATTAAAACACTCTTTTGTCAAAATTAGCACAAGCCTGTTGTTCTGAGACATATCAGAAGATGCTCGTATAGCTGAAAGCTTTGATTCTAATAGGAAAGACTGTAGCGATAGGACAAGAGGGAATGGGTTTTAAACTGAAACAGGGGAAGTTCAGGTTAGATATAAAAAGAAGTTCTTTACTGTGAGGGTGGTGAGGCACTGGAATGAGTTGCCCAAGGAAGTTGTGAATGCTCCATCCCTGGCAGTGTTCAAGGCCAGGTTGGACAGAGCCTTGGGCGACGTGGTCTTGTGTGTGGTCTCCCTGCCTGTCACAAAGGGTTTGGAGCTACGTGATCTTAAAGTCCTTTCCATCCCTATGCATTCTATGATGAGTTAGAGTAGGAGATACACTTTATAGCAAAGAAATGTGATTTAGATTTATTTTACTGTTTAGATGCATATGTATTATGCACCAAGTTCTTGCATGTGTTTGTTTACGTACTGTTCTGAGCTGAAATTGAAAAAAATGCTATCTCTTCAGATCTCTTGGAAATAGTGACAATAGCTGATGAAAAAGTGATATTTTACAAGCCTACTTATGACAGGGAATATAGGGGCCTACTTAATTCTCTGACAGAGCAATGATAGTCTTTATACAGTCTGCAAATTGGAATACCAGGAACAACTAAGTTTATATTGTAGTCTGTTTTTAAATTTGGAAGTTAACTGCAGCAAGTTTCTGGACTGTGTAAATAAAGAGCAGAACAAAGTACTTTTTTTGTCATGCTTAAACTTTGGATCTAATCATTATCAAATTGTACAGAATTATTTACCAAACTGGCAAAGGCTATAAATAGCTGTATTAGCTTCCTTTAGAAAAAAAAAACAACACAACAAAATAGAACCCCCAAAAAAACCAACAAAAACCAAACAAAACAACAACAAAACCCAAACAACAAAAAATCCTCTAGTTCTTAAAAACAGTATGGATTTAAACTTTGGAAATTAGGAAGATTTCTACATGGTGTGTATAGTATCTGTGTACACTTAAAATGCGTGCAGTGATTTAGTAGAGTTTGCTGTTTTACATTCAGTGGGAACAGCCTGACCTATTTTCTCTTGCAGTTTTGCTGTTTTCACTTAGGGTGCCCTAAAATTAAATTCTAAGTAATTTTTAGTTACGGTTTCAGAGAATCCTACTATTTCACATCCTATTCCTGTTTGCCAGCCAGTGGCTGATGATTGGTGGCTGCTGTTTTGCAAGGAGGAATCTGTTCCTTTTAACTTACGTTCAACCTTTAGAACTGAATTTCAGATATTAATTTTCAAATGCATCCTAATTAATTTTAGGTTTTATGTTTATAGATAGGATTGGGGCTTTTCACCTGGATATGCATTTGTTACTGTGCCTCTTGGAATTTGTTTGGGGGGAGGGTTGTGTTTGGTTTTTTTATTCACAACTTTCTGAACTATTGCATAGGTTATGTACTTAAGACATCAGCTACTGAAAGTAGTGTGTGTAGCCAAGCTGATATTGCCCTTGTACAGCGTAGTTATGCAAATAAAAAGTAGAAACACACTTGATTAAGCCCCAGGGTTAGTTTGATATGTGGAAAAACAAATGCATTACAACAATCATTTTAGTAAGAGACCATAAGAATGTAACATAAATTTAACCCAAAATAATGCTTGCATTTTACCCAGCAGTTCAGTTTCCATATTTTTTTTTTATTTATTTATTTGAAAGAAAGCGCAAAAGAGGGGAGAGGGAGTGAGAAAGAGAATCTCTGTACGCAGTTTAACTTGCTACTTGTTTCCTTAAGAGTGCTTCACATCTTTTCCCATACATGGTCTGCCATTGTTTCGAAAAGTTTAAACAGGTCTAAATTTTGAGTGGCAAATGCAATTGCATTTCCACTATTCACCAAGCTTAATGGAAAAAGACCATAATTCTTGTAGCAGTATGGTGCTCTAGTTGTACATTATGTGAAATTAAAAAAAAAAACCCCAAAAAGTAAATTATTATATGTTGTTGTTTTAAATACAGAACTTTCAGAACTCATTACTTCTGTTCTGTGAAACTTTATTTTTATAGGTGTTGTGGCAGCTTGACATATTTCGACGAAGTTTAAGAGGTTTAACTGGACATGTGTGTCAGGGAGATGCGTGCATATTTTGTGCTTTAAAGGTAAAGAATAATTTTTGGAAGACTTATCTTTCAAAATGAGGGAAAAATAAGTAATTGTCACAAATTTATATTCCTATCATGTATATGTCTGGTTGACTAAGTCATTCTTGTGTGAATAAACAATTTAGAGTAAAGAATGTTTGAAACAAACCTTGTGTTTAAAGAAGAAATATTACAGTACAAAAATTTGTCTGCTTATACATAAAACTTTTTTCCTATTTAAAGACAGACTTATGTGAAAATTTCTAGCTAGCCTCTTGAAGATATTTTTATATGCGTATGCTTTTGTTCTTTCCTGTAGTGTTTGAAAACAGTTCTTTTGCAATAACTATGTTACTATCTGTTAAGTGCTCAAGATTCTTTTTATTCAGTAGTTGATGACGGTGGAGAATATAATTGTTCAGTTTAGAAGTAATGAAAGGAAGGTAGTAGTACTGGAAAACTAATGAAAGCTGGTAACTTTTTTGTGTTTAGTGTAGAAAATAAGTTAGATCTGCATATCTTTACTGGCGCATAAAACTTGCGCTTTGGACCATTTTGTTAACGCATCTGAAGTCTGTCAAGTTCTGTTATATTCTTACTGCTTTTACAGCACTGGTATTTGGCTGCCTGCAGTTACTAGGGAAATAGCTGCAAGGATCTCTCTTTCACTGTGGTAAAAACACCAATGAAAAAACACGGGTATGTTTTGAGTAGTATGCACTTTCTACTTTTACTGCAATTTGACAATAAAGGCACTTCTGGGATTCCTATACAGGACTGTAGAATGTTCTTTAAATGCAGTAGAAGATATAGTAATATACAGAACTGGGAATTGTCCATCTGTAGGGAGCTTAAAAGGAAAACATTATTTGAAAATGTAGCTGAGGAAGTGGTTTTTGATGGTGCTAAATTGTAGGTGAGAATAAACCAAGTTCATATACAGTCTTCCAAGCTGCACTGTAACCACCTTTAAGAAATTAAGAGGGATTGATGCATGGCAGTTGCTGGAATGTGTATGTTACACTACATAGTCTCAATGACTAATCATACAGCTGAAATCATAGTAAAAATAATGTAGCCACTTCAGTGTGCTCAAACATGAAGAAGGAAGTGTGGTGTGTTGCAGTTGAACCTGTTAGTAAGGAATTGCGCTGTTCTAAGGGTGCACTTGTGAAGACCACGTGTTGCTTTTTTTCAGGCTTAACATACCATTTGCTGTACTTTAATGTCCTCTCTTTTCCTGTATTTTTTTGGGTTCCAGTATAAAGAAAATTAAGGTTTGAATCACTTGAAGTCAATTTCCAAAGCAATACACTAGCTTCAGCTGCTTCATAAGGCAGCTGTAATTGAGGGCTTGAAATTTTCTTTATTTTTCAAGTATCTGTTCTCGTGGGATTGCTTACTGCCATTATGTGTCTCTGTGTGTGATTTGTCTAAACAGCCTACTGTACCTGAATATTTTGCGTTGCCTGAACAGTCTTCCTATTTTGATTCATTACCAAGAATGCTGTTAAACAGCGATGTTGCTGCCTGTTCTGAAATTGCTTAAAATGGAATTAGTTATTTTTTTTAATAGTATAGCTGTGATCTTTATAACTCCGTGGCCAGTAGCCTAGCTACTGAACTCAAAACATTGTAGTTAACACATTTGGAAGTATCTGTCCCCAGTCATTATGTCCACTATTGATTTTTGTTTCTTGGTGTTTTAGAGATACTGCTTGAGTGATTGTTCTGTGTTTAGAACCTGGGGTGTTTTGATTTTCATGCAGTGTATATACTGGATGAAGATGCATTTTGGTAACTTGCTTGTGACCTGGGTTGTTTTCTGGTTTTACTGTGGAGTTTTGGTTTGGGTTTTTTTTTTTTTCCTTTGTGGTCTTGGGCTGTTTAACCCTTCTCGTTCCCCAGAAAAGAAGGCTATTTTATGTAAATCGACCTTTCCTGTAAACTGCATAGCCAATAAATTCTGGTTTCCTTCAGTTCAATCCATTATCTTTTTCTTTCAGAAATTCAATATACTCTTTTCTTTTCTGGATAACACTGGGACTCGAACAATGCAGGCCACTAAAATGAGCATATATATCTGCATAACTGCTTATCTGTACTTTTTTTAAATCTGGACATGTAAGGCTCTGTTGCATACAGAAAATGACCTACCAGCCAAAAAGAGAAGTGATAAATGTTTTAAAATCAGAGTTAACTTGTATTATCAGATTTGTTAAAAACTTAATTTTGAATATTTACACAAGATACCAACTGTAATTTTTATGGGTAGTACATGCTTTTTGTTATGGAGGGAAGTTTAAATATTTGGCAGACACCCTGGAACGAATCATGGTTAAAACACTACTTTGTGTTAGCACTGAAACTTGGCTTATCTCCTGTGTCTTTGCCTTCTGTCCAACAGTTTTGTTGGTTTTTTTTTTTAACTAAGGCCTATGTGAAAAATGTAGATCTTTATTTATATTTCACATGGCTTCTCTATTTGCTTTGTCTTTATTCTCTTCATTTTTTTTCTAAACTTTGACTTAAAATTCTTGACAGTGGATTACACCCTTTAATATCTGAACATGTTTTCTCATTTGTTTAAGATCTTTTAACTTCCATTTTTTTCAAAATCAGTCTGCCGTACTTGCTAAATGATAAGGCCACTTGCATACATATCTCTGCCAAAAAGAGTAGTAGCAGCCAACTACCTCTTCTGGGAAATTAATTAAAAATCAAGTGCAATTTATCCTCACGTTCTGGATCTGCAGATACTGACCTTTTCTGTTTGTATTGTGTGCACTGGTTCAGCAGAGAGCTGAGCAAGGATTATAAGCATTCTACCTAATTTATGTGAGGTTTTTTGGATATCTATAATTTAAATAAAGATGCACTCCTGTCTGTAGTTGTTACTTTATTTTATAAGTGATGGGCGTTCAACTAATCTGTGTGACATTACATTATCCCCAAGAAATACACCTCATCTGTAAAGATGAGATATGTATGCATGAACCACTATACCAGAAATAGCATTAAAAAAAGCTGTGTATTTATGGACCAGGGCTTGTGTTGCTTCTGGGGATCAATTTCTTGCACTTCTATGTACTTCTGTGTTGTTTTCCTATTGGATCTAAGTTTGATAGCATAACTTATAATGGAATATGGAACAGAACAAGGAACCTATGTAACCTTAAGATAAAGTGGTAGTTTCTAAAGTTGCATAGCTTAATAAGCATTTACAATATTTGCTGTTTAGGCATGCTGTGTAAGAACTGTTCTATTTGTGTAGACTATAATGTGTAGTCAGATGGCTACTAAAGCTAAGTAATTGTATTTCCTTCTAGGCAATATTTTCACAATTTCAACACAGTAGAGAAAAAGCACTCCCATCAGATAATATGCGACATGCTCTGGCAGAAAGTTTTAAGGATGAACAGCGTTTCCAGCTTGGATTCATGGATGATGCAGCAGAATGCTTCGTTAAGTATTCTTTGTAATAGTTGAGTAGAATTACATTAGTTTTGTGAATGCCAAGCTGGCTGCTTGTTTTGTCGCTCCAGGCTCACAGGTGGGATACAAGTGATGTAATACTACAAACCTCCTTTATGCCAGTTTAGGGGAACAGGCACATGGAGTAAAGTGTCTGATAATGTTAGGATAGAGTAATCTTACGTTTGCTCCATACTCCCTAACTGTCTTGGGCAAAGAGATATGTGAAATATGGTTACTACAGGAGGTCAATGAGGATGATGAGCTCTCAGTCTCTGCTAAAAGTTCTTGAATGGAGGGAAGGGTTATCTTCGAGGGAGAAGAGGTGTCTATGGATTTGAATATATAGACTGTTCCTCCAAGCATTCTTTCATCAGTTATTGAAATATATCCCATTGCAACTAGCCATCTTGTTTCTGAAGTCTTCTGCAGAAGATATTTCCATTTTCTTATCCAAGAATGAGCAAATGCTTGAAGATCTTGACTCTTGCATGAAGAGTCTCCCTGGAAAACATGACCCATTACTGTTGCAATAAAAGATGACTGAAAATCGTGCAGAACACTGGTAAAGACGCCTTTCTAAGAAGTCTTATGTTAGACTATGAAAATTGTTCAGCATTAAAAAAAAAATGGGATAATTTAAAAAAAAATAAATAAAATGGGATTGGGACAGGCTGGATTGATGGGCTGTGACCAGTGGTATGAGGCTTAACAAGGTGAAGTGCTGAGTCCTGCATTTGCACCACAGCAACTCCATACAATGCTATGGGCTTGGGGAAGAGTGGCTGGAAAGCTGCTTGACGGAAAAGGACCTGGGGGTGCCGATAGACAGGGCTGAACATAAGCCAGCTTGTGCTCAGGCAGCCAACCAGCATCCTGGCTTGTATCAGAAATAATGTGGCCGGTAGGGCCAGGAAGTGATCACCCCCCTGTACTTGGCACTGGTGAGGCTGCATCTCAAATCCTGTGTGCAGTTCTGGGCCACTCACTGCAAGACAGACATTGAGGTGCTGGCAGGTCCAGATAAGGGCAGCGGAGCTTGTGAAGGGTCTGGAGCGTAAGTTTTACAGGGGAAATCTGAGGGAACTGTTTTAGTCTGAAAAAGAGAAGGCTCTGGGGGGGACCTGAACAATCTCTACAACTACCTGAAGGGAGGTTTTGTAGTGAGATGGGAGTCAGTATCTTCTGCCAAGTAGTGCGGGATAGGACAAGAGGTAACGGCCTCAAGCTGTGCCAGGAGAAGTTTAGATTGTATATTAGGAAAAATTTCTTCACAGAGAAAGGTGGTCAGGCATTGAAACGGGCTACCCGGGAAAGTGGTGGAATCAACATCCCTGGGAGTGTTTCAAAAACCATGTATATGAGGCCCTCAGTGATATGGTTTAGTGCTGGTCTTGACAGTCCTGGAGTAATGGTTGGACTTGATGATCTTAAAGGTCTTTTCCAACCTAGCTGGTTCCATGATTCTATGAAAAAATGTATCACTATTAACCTTCAGGCACAAAGTTGAGGGGCAGAAAATACTGTTGCTGCTTTGGACGCTTTCAGCTTTGGACATTCATGTGAGTATCCACAGATGGATACCTACCTGCTAGATGGGTTTTCACATACATAGAGAAAAACATAAAAACATGAAGAACGGAGACAGAGGCCTAATAAAAAAAAATGTTTCAGCTATTGCATGCAATGACATTAATATCATATCTTACTGTAAGAACAGCTTTTTAATTTTTTCTTGATGATGTACTCCCTTCAAATAAGAATGCACTCTGGAAGAACAGATGCATAACTGTTGTCTTATGCTGTTTTGTTAATGATTGGAAACCTTGAGATGAAGAGAATTCTCATCCATTGGGCTGTGAATAGGAAGGGAATTAAGTACACATTGAACTTACAGGTGGACTGTTTGGAGCCAAGGGGAGCAGTTAGAGTAGTAAACTGTAATGTTGCTCCTGTATTCTGACTTCACCAGTTGAGTTTATATTTACATTATTATTTCTATTTAGGAAAACATCCTTGAGAGGATCCATTTTCACTTAGTGCCAAACAGTGAAACAGATGTGTGCACTTCAAAATCCTGTATTTCTCATCAGAAGTTTGCTATGACACTGTATGAACAGGTCAGACCTTTATTTGATTGCTTTAACGAATAATTGGTTTCCACTGTCCTGAGTAAATAAAAAGTATTTTTATTTTTGTAGTGTGTATGTCGTAGTTGTGGAGCAGCATCAGACCCATTGCCTTTTACAGAATTTGTGCGTTATATTTCTACTACAGCCCTGTGGTAAGAGCTTTTATTCTTGTATATTATTTTTCTATATACACCCTTTCAAGAACAAGCAAAGCGTGCCAGAAATGCTGTAATTGTTAAAAAGGGATGTGTGTTCCTTTGTTAAAATGTTTATTTGAGATATGGTCCAAAAGTAACATTTGAATTTCAAAACCAAGATTTAGAGAGAACTTGACAAAAAGTATGTATTGCTACTGTTTTACTACTTTATCTTTCCTTTTAGTCAAAAGATATAGTTGAGATTTGACTGAAATCTCTTAACTCTTAAGAAGGGATATCAACAGTTATTTCAAAAGATATAGTTGAGATTTGACTGAAATCTCTTAACTCTTAAGAAGGGATATCAACAGTTATTTTATTTCCATTTATTTTTTAACAGTAATGAAGTAGAAAAAATGATGGAGAGGCATGAACGTCTCAAGCCAGAAATGTTTGCAGAACTGCTGCAGGCAGCAAATACTAGTGATGACTACAGAAATTGTCCTGTAAGTAAACAAAGATGTTGCATTACTTCAAGATACAAGAGACAACTTTCTAAGATAATAAATTGAACTAAAATACTTCCCAAAAAGTAGGATTACCTGTGGCCACTTCTGCACAGCCCAACTTAGGGAGAAAAAAATTAAATTTCTATTTTATTTACATTTGTATTTTATTGTTCCAGTTACAGATAAACGTGGTATGTAGGTGTGAGTGGCCTGTTTAGATAGTTGGGTTATTAGGTTTGTGTTTTATTCTTCATTTCATGTTCAACCTGGTTGTTGGAACAGGTGTATTTTCCTGAGTGAAGCTGCTTTAGCTCATATGCACTGACAGCCCAACAACATTAATTTGTAATTGGAATAATTGTGTGCTTCTGTTGACAAAAATAGTCTCTTTTAGCTTATTCTATGTAATGTATCTCTTTCTCTGCATAAATACTGTTAATTTAGGGACCATAGAAAAGTACACAAGAACACATAGAGTTAAGCTTGAATGATTAAATGGATGACGAACAAAAGAGAAAATGTGATGCTGACTTAGATGTTTTGGAGGTTTCTGTTTTAAGGTGGTGATTGGATGTGGAAGTTTAGCTGTAGTCTTCATCAGAGGATGCTTTTTTATCATGAATTTTATCCTTAAATTGTCAGAAACAAGCTTCCAGTTTTTTAAACATCTTTGTTTTCCCTTCCATCACATTTTTTCCCTTTTTCTAGAGTAACTGTGGTCAAAAAATAAAAATTCGTCGTGTTCTTATGAATTGTCCTGAGATTGTCACAATCGGTTTAGTCTGGGATTCAGAACACTCTGACCTGACAGAAGAGGTTATGCGGAATCTGGCAACACAACTTTATCTTCCTGGGGTATCTGATCTATGGCTTACTATTTGCTCATTCTAGATTTTTATTTTACATGTGTATTATGTATATGTAAATACAGTGAAAATAAATATATACATATCTATTTTTTTTGAAAAGCACAATTTAACTTCAAAGTTTATGTCTACTTTCACCATTTTATAATGTGCTGTTTAACTTGGTGTCTGAGAAGAAAAAGTCCAGTCAGAAGTATAGGTTTTTTGCCTAGGTACAGCATTGAATGTAGTTGAATTCCTAGTTGAAAATCTGGGAATATTATGTCCAGTTTGACATTTCTGGAGTTATTTCAGAGCATTGTTTTTTTACCCTTTGAACTATGCAAAAATAAATATTAAAATAGATCTAATAAGTACAAAAATCATTATTTTACTGATGAAAGATTCTATAATGCAACAGTGTATTTGATACCAGTTGTCACGCTGAAATGCCAATAGTAGGTTTGGAAACTGAGGCTGAATGTTTTACACATTTTGAAATATATAACCATCTTTGTAGCTGTTTTACAGAGTTACAGATGAAAATGCCAAAAATAGTGAACTTTTTCTAGTGGGAATGATTTGCTACACAAGCAGACATTACTGTGCCTTTGCCTTTCACACCAAGAGTTGCAAATGGATGCTGTTTGATGATGCAAATGTAAAAGAGGTAAATATTTGTTTTCCTCCTACCCAATTTCATGATCTTTATTTTTCTGTAATGCATTCTTCTGACACCAAACTCGAAACAAGAGAAACAAATATCTTTAATAAAATTAATTTTTAGTTTTGTAAATGTTTCACAAATTTTAGAATTGACTTCGCTATTTTCCCATTCTGCCTTCCAAATACCAAATATTTCTGAATACTAATGAATTTATCTACAGTTAATTGTATTTGTGCTTCTTTTAATGGAAAAGAAGCCCTTATTACTGGCAGCAGTATTCACAGTGTCGATGTGGTTGTTAGCCCATGTAATACAGGTTCTGGCTTTTTGCTGTAATTTATATAAACTTTTGTGACAAATGTTGAATTTTAATGTACCTTTGGAATTAGGCATTGAAATTGCTAATAAATTATTCTTTCCATAATTGGGTTCAATGGTGATGATAAGTTTTGGGGGGGTTGTTTTGATTTTTTTAATTTGGATTATTTTAATTTATTTATTTTTTTTTTTTTTAGATTGGAACAAAATGGAAAGATGTGGTCTCCCGATGCATTCGATGTCACTTTCAGCCATTGTTGCTGTTTTATGCTAACCCAGATGGCACAGCTGTATCTCCAGAAGATGCTCCAAAGCAGATTATTCACTGGTCTCAGTGTAAAGCAGCACCAGGAAATAGTGAAGACTTGGGTAATTAAGGTTTTTGTTTTGAACATTTTTTTTTCTTTCAGGTAGCTGTATTAACTGTACTTCTAAAATGGGGATTAAAAATGAGAACATAATGGATTAGCCGCTTTATTCTTAAATACTTCAATCACTAATTATCTAAAAGGTCTCAGAAGAAAAGAGATTAGTGTATATATGCAGTATTAGAACTGTTTGGTTTGTGTCTAATAAAGGAATGTAAATTGAGACTTATGCATAATGGGGAATAAAGAGTTTCCTTTGTAGATTGTTCATAGCTACTTTACTAATAATTTCAGAAATTCCAGAAGAAAAATGTATATTTGCGTATGAAGATGTTACGTGTCTATTGATACATTTAAAATACCTTTAAAAATGCTATAAAAAGATAAATGCCATAAAAAAAAGAAAAAAGCTTTGTACACATAGATCAATTTGGAGCATTTGTGTTTGTATATATGTATATATACACATACACAGAGCACAAGTCAGAATGTTGGGGAAAAAATCAGAAGGAACTGCAGGAAACTTCTCTCCAAGATTCATATAGCATAGGCCTCTATGTAAGAAGCCAGTTCTGTTAGTTCTGTAGTTTGTACTGCTGCCTTGGTGGGTTTTGTGGATTTATTTTGTGAATTTTTTTTTTGGGGGGGGATGGGGATTTGGACTTGGTGGTGTTTTGGGGGGGAAGGGCTTATGTTTAGTTTTTTAATGTTAAACATAACATGTCAAATTCAATTGGCCTTTTATGTTCCTCTTTACATAATGAGTAACAATTGGACATAGACTGCTTCAGGAAAGAAAGAATTGAGGACCATATTTCACTATAGTCTACCACTATAAATATGGCAGTATATAAAATACTGCAGAACCTTATTGTATACCATATTGAAATGTGGTGTGGTTTTCTGATAGGGGTTTTCTCTAATCCACAATTTAAAAGTTTTCTTATTTTTTTTAATTTAGATGTTGCTAACTTTGAATTAGAAACTCCTAATTTCTAAAAATAATTATGTTACTTGATAGGACTTGAAAAGCATTCTGCTCCTAAATCATACCAAATGAAGGAGAATGGAATCGAAGACCCCACTAATCAAAGGACTCATAAAAAACTTCAGCCAGAAAATTTACCATTCAGTAGAAGCCATATTCAAGCTAGTGGTGGTAGAGGTGCAGGTGTGTATTACCTACTCCTGTCCCTGAAAAAACACCAAAACATATTCTGTTATGAAATACTTTAGTTGATAGCATTTCAGATATATGCTAGCCTCTGGACTAGAGCTGTTTCTTAAGATACTATTCTGTCAGTGACTTGAATGAATCTTGGAATCGCAACTAGTATTTAAGTTATATCTGCCATTGAATGTTAACTTTTCTTGAGAACTGTAAATACAAAATTTTTTTTGTTACCCGTAATTATTCCTGTACTGAAGTGGCTCTTGAGGCCATGTTCTATTTCTCAGTCATCATCATACCTTCCAATCATATTATTCATGAAGAGGCATATTAGAAACTTAAACCTGATTGATCTTTTGGAACACATAGCCTGTGATCACAAAACCACAGTATTTGAAGCATGCTGTTTCCCAGCAATATTGTGATACACAGCATTATTTGTAGTCCTGTATATTAATGGACTTCACCTTATGTTTGGAAAGAATAGTAAAATAGTGGTCTTCTCTGTTGAGTTCTATTTGTACATTACACTTCCAAGCAAATGAAGCTACAAGAAGTCAGGAAGCGGTGACTTCTGCATTGCTTGTCAGAGTGCCTTTGCTCTGAACTTCCCATACTTTCTAGGCTGAGAGATGCTGCTTTCTCTTGAGATACTTCTCCTCCATCTTTATTGTTGAATACCTAGATTTTTTTGAAACAGAATGTTTTGAAAAGGAATTATGGCTCAAAAATGGTCAGTATTTACCATTTCAGAAACAAAAGGATTTTTATTTTTTCTCATAAACTCCACTTTTCATAAGCTCCACTGTTTCAATAAAAGTAAACCTAGCACTTCTCATATGAAGACAGGCTGAGAAAGCTGGGGCTGTTCAGCCTGGAGAAGAGAAGGCTGCATGGAGACCTCATAGCAGCCTTCCAGTATCTGAAGGGGGCCTATAAGAATGCTGGGGACGGACACTTCATTAGGGACTGTAGTGGTAGGACGAGAGGTAAAGTGTTCAAACTTAAACAGGAGAGTTCAGGTTAGATATAAAAGGGAGTTTTATACTGAGGGTGGTGAGGCACTGGAGCAGGTTGCCCAAAGAAGTGATAAATGCCCCATCCCTGGCAGTGTTCAAGGCCAGGTTGGACAGAGCCTTGGGCTACATGTTTTAGTGCAGCGTGTCCCTGCCCATGACAGGGGGTTGGTACTAGATGATCTTAAGGTCCTTTCCAGCCCTAGCCATTCTATGATTCTTATGTTCAGACAAGATTCAACTGACATCAATTTTTTTTAGTGTAATTTCAATATAAGTCATAAAATTTGGTGTAAATAGAATATGCTTTGAGTGGTATATGCTTTGAGCATTCAGGTTTAGTAAGAGGTGTTTAAGACATCCTTGACATTACGCTGCTTTGATTCCTTCCGTTAGCTCCATTGGGTGGAGTCCTTGGAGATACCTACATGTATATACTATGTATTTTGTTTTCTTAATTTGTGTTATGTAATTAATTAGCCTTTTTAAGTAGGAGTAGTATTAAAAACATATTAAAATACATAAATGTATAGACATGTTTTGATGATGAATAACTTTTCAGTAATGATCTTTGACAAGAAGTATTTTTGTAGCTAAGTTAGGTTATAGCAATCAAAAGGACAAGCTAAAGGACATATCCAGAGAGTGTGCTCAGAAAGCTGCTGATATGAAAAACTTCTCATCTTTACGGAAAGATGCCGACAGAGGACCAAGGAAAGAGTCTGGGAGACAAAGAGGTACATTCTAAATATGACCAGAGAAGCAATGGGTTAAAATATCTGTAAGAATCAATACTATCTGTGCAGATTTTAAAATGATCTCCTTGAAGAGAACACACCTGTAAGGTTAGAATTTCTCAGTTTTTGGTGTTCTAAAACAAATGTACTGAATTTGTTGAGATAGTGTAATAAACGTAAGTACTGTAACAACATCAGTTAAAAATTAATAAGAACTTTAATAGAGCTTTATTTTTTATTTTTTTTTCCTTCCCTTCTAAGATTTGATGGGGGAAGATCATGCCAGTGTTAAGTTAGAGTCTCCTCCAGTTGGAAACGGACTTAGACACTGTGCTGATCAGCGCATACACAGCAGCCAGGGAAAAGGCTCTTACAAGCATGACAGTGCACCTCACCAAGCAAAGCTTTCTGTACAGGTGATTGGATCAAATAAAACAGAAGCTTGTTCTGCTGGGGAGAAACCAGTGATAAGGACCCGGACTGATGGTGTCACTGGATATGATACAGACGCCAGTCAAGACTCTAGGGACAAAGGAAGTATCAGCACCAGAAGCAGAAGTAAAGGTTGGAAACCTATGCGGGAGACGCTAAATGTGGACAGCATTTTCAGCGAGACTGAGAAAAAACAGCATAGCCCAAAGCACAAGGCAAATCTGAACAGTAAAGCTAAGCATGAAAAGGAGCAAAGCTGTAGCTATTGGCCAAAAGAGAACCAAATCCAGAAGGGTTTAATGACTATATATGAAGATGAAACAAAACAGGGTACAGGAAGTCGAAGTTCGCTGGTTTCAGAAGGAAAAGGGAATGCTGAAAAAAGCAAAGGATTTGCAGAGAGAAAAATACATGGTGGTAACTGGCAAAATCAGAACACAGAATCTGAATATGAAAGCAGCGGTCACATTGGCAATGGATCTGCAAATCCCAACTCACCTGTTATTGAAGAAATCAATCCAGCAGATGTCAAGAATGTTAGAGAAAGTGCTTCCTGCAGGTAACACTAGTGCTCTTAGAACTTACATAGGTGGTATTTATAGGTAAAGTAAGTTGTTACAATGCTTGTGTTGTTTCAAAAAAAATCAAGGTAACATGCTTTGGAACTTTGTATGCTTGAGGTCAGGTATGTAGAAAGCTAGCAGTATATCCTAGAAATAAAGGTGTGGACAATTAAGTGTTAAGTTTATGTTCTCTCTGACTGCAACACTATTCCCTTTGGAAGGCACTGAGCCACATTGTTATGGTGCTGAGCCAGAACTGCTAGGCCCTGACTGGGGGCAGGGTGTCTGAATTTAAAATAATTGCTACACTTATTTAGTTGCAAGGTTTTAGACTGTGGCCATATGTAATGCAATACAAATGTCTATATAAGTGGTATCTTTTAACAGTCGTACAGACAGGCCCCTGACAAGGAGACGGGGAATGGCAGTAGGTGAATCGGGTACACAGTTACTAGTCATTGTTCTGAAATTCAGTTTTCTAGAGCATCTCAGGTATATATATTCATCACTTGATAATTTATTCACCTGTTTGAAAGAAATCTTTCAAAAAAAGTGTAAAATTACTAAAACTGTCGAAAAACTTAGTTAATAGCCAAATTTTATTCATCTACTAAGAACTGATGTATGCTAGTAACAAGTATGTTGCCTAGGAACATTGTGGAGTGTCTGTGTGTGAATGTGCTCATAACTCAACTGGACATGGTCCTGGGCAGCCTGCTGCAGTTGACCCTGCTTGAGCAAGGAGGGCTGGACTAGATGATCTGCAGGAGTCCCTTCCAATTTAAATAATTATGTGGTGCTGTGAAATACGAAGTTAGCAACGTTCCACATGGGGTTTCCTGTACTGGGTTTCTTAAACTGCTTGTGAAATTTAATTCCTACTAGAAGTCATGTATTCTTCTTTCCAGTCTTACTTGTATCCATTAAATGTAAAAGCACAGTTGTGAGACCAAACCTAGTCACACGTGATTGCTGGTTTTAAGCAAATTTTTGGACGTATATTTTCATTGGAAGTTATTGAAATAACTTTTAATGTGGTGAAAGAGAACAGCATTTACTTGGAAATGAAAAGGCTCTGACTTCTCCAAAAATTTTAAACCAAAACAAAACAACTTTCTTTATCAAAATACAAATGACTTCCTAGAGTTTTCAGAAAGATTTTTATACAGGTGGTAATTAGAGTTGACTGGCAATACCCACAAGCTCCCTTCTAACCTTTCATACTTTGTCTTATAAAAACAGAAAATAGAAGGGAATTATTTGAAAGTTCTTTTAGAAGGTGGAAAAAAAAATTAAAGTGCTTTGGTTTTTGATACGTTCTTTCCCAGTTCTTACTATTTCACTATTTTTCTTGTCTTTTTGCACTTTCAATAACAAGAGTTTCTTTTGTTTTGTTTATCTTAATTGAAAAATTGCCGCTCTATCTTCTTCCCTGCTTTACTCTTGGAGAAGGAAGGAGTTGGCAGGGTGTTTGTCAGCTCCCTATCTGGATTGGTAAGGCATGCTTTCTACTTAAATAAACCAGCAAGACATACTAAATCTGCTGATTTCACTTTTTCCCCTTTCCTCTTGGATTTGCTGCTGGAATTTTCTAGTTCGCTTCGAATTTGATAAAAAGTTTTAAAATTAAAATCTCTATGAATGAAAGACCCAAGTGACAATTGCCAGAATAACGTTTGTTGTCACAACAAAGTATTAATGAATTGCAGAATGTCAAAGTAGGGAAATGGGCAAGATAGAATGCTAGCTAACAGGTTACGTACTTAGGATATTGATACTGATGAGATGTTGGCATTTTTAGGAAACTTGAGCTTGTCTTAAGATATGTTTAACTTTGAAATATTCAGGGTATAGAACTATTAAAGCTGAAAAATATATTTGTTTCAGATGTGGGTGATACTGATGATAAATTTTAAACCATATAGTACCACATGAGTGGTAATCTTTTGCCACAATAAAATTGACAATTTTAGGTAAAACCTAGAAATAAATTTGAAATTGACCAGTGGTATCTGTTCTATTTGAAAATCACTAGAGAAAATGGATATTCAAATCGTCGTGCTTTCTTGGTGATCTCACTTATTAAGCACTTCATGACATTTTATGAAATTCTTTAGTTTGCAGTGGGAAAAAGTACTGTTGGTGGTTCTTTCTCACAGGTGGCATGTCATTTTTCTGTTGTTAACAACTCTGGGAACCAGCTCGTTTTATTAAACAGGCTGATGTAATACTTGCATCAAGAAAATTTACTTTTTAGATGCTGTATTTTGGGTATCCTGCTGTTGTAATCTAGAATAAGACAGGGATGAGTGGGTGTCCAGTCTCCAGAATGAACTGGGAACACCAGCCTCACACTGTATATTTTTTATCTGTCCTTACTGAAGTATTCAGGTCATGCTAAATTTCTCTGTATCAGCACAGCCTGTTAACATGTGGCAGTGGTGTTGAAGTATTAAAGGGCCACCCCTACTGTTCTGTGTATCTTCTGTGAAGTTTGTATGTGTTAGTAGAAAATGTGACAGTGGTGATAACAAGAGTCAGTTTCGAATAGGCAAAGTTTTTACGCATTTATGCACTTAAGGAAGTAAAGGTTGTGATCATACATCATTGATTTAAGCCTTCAAATTGATTGTATGCTTCTTTTGCAGTGAACAGAACTTGCCAACCAAAAAACCTGACAATATGTTACATACCCAACAGAGAAGAAACTTTTATGGTAAGGACTTTTAACTTGTATAAGGAATGTACCTTATACTTGTATAAGAAATGTAAGGAATATGCTTGTATAAGTTTTCTAAAACCAATTTAGATCTAACAAAATTTAAATACTAATCAGAATATAAGGAGTCTTTTTGCCACAGTGGTCCCCCTTCTGGTGTGTTTTGTTGCAAAGCATTTTCTCTCTAGGTTAATAGAGCAGTTTGTCCTTCCTTGTGTGTGTCACGTGCCACTGCCTGCTCAGGAAGTGGCGGGTGCGTAACTACTTCTGGCTAGCGTGGGTTCTCTGTACGAAAAATGAAAATACTTGTTCACCAGTATTGGTGATTTTACTGAGGTCTGTAGTGACCTGACAACGGGCAACAGTTTTAAACTGAAAGAGGGTATGTTTAGAATAGAGATTGGGAAGTAATTTTTTATGATGAGGGTGGTGAGACACAGGGACAGATCCAGAGAAACTGCAGATGATCTGTCATTGGAAGTATCAAGGCCAGACTGAGTAAGGGATTTGAGCAACCCAGTGTAGCGGAGGGTGTCCCTGCCCACAGCAGTAGGGCTAGGCTAAGGGATTCTTAAAGGTCCCTTGCAACCCAAAGCCTTCTATCATCTGATGATTGTGAGATTTTTGGATGACTCTATGCTGGTGAAAAACATGCAGTATAATTAATTTTCACTGGCCTTAATCAGTGCTTTTTTTTTTTTTTAATCCAATTGAAATTATTAAGTGTTAATCTCCATTTCTGTTGGTTAAATTCTGCTTTCAGAACACATAGTCTCAGTTTAATGTTTTGGTTTTAGGGTTTGTTTTTAGCAAGCATGTTCCTTTCCTGCCCCCCAAACCAAAATAAACAAAAAAGAACGGCGATAGTAATTTTGTTCCCTCCCTGTGTTTTTCCCAAAAGCATTTCTTGATGAATACTAAGGAAAATTTTATTTTTTTTTCTTTTTTAATGTCTGTGTGGGCTGTGGTACCATTTGTTTTTCTTCAAGATATGAAGCAGTATCAGGAAGAAACACTTGTAATAAGGAAATCTCTTTCCTTTTACATAGTAATATGTTTGTTGAGTTTTTATAAAATTGATAAATGCCTAGGCATATAAGTATTACAGGTCAGTGTGGGGCCAGCCAAACTTGTTATCGACTGTTGCAGGAACAATGGAATGGGGCTTGTACAAAGAGGTGCAATAAATGTGAGGCCACTTCCCCAGGAAATGTTTGATTTTTATAGATACCATACTTGAAAAGAATGCATAATGTAGTTTCTTTTAAGACTTAAATTGGAGGGGGGTATGTCATACTACTCATCTCTTCTGGAATTACTGCATTTATTTTTTGGTTGCAGAGAGAGAACTAATTTTGTATTCGTGTTTTTTAACAACAGTAACAAAAAAAAAAACAACCAAAAAAACCACCAACAAAATTCCTATTGCAAAGATCTGGTTTTGCACAACATTGATTCTGCTTTAGTTCTGTACTATGCTTATACCAATGGAGAAAACTCTACACATGGGCAGCAAAAAAAAGGGGGGAAAAAAAATGCATGAAGGACTCCGTTGGAATGAAAAATTGGTTCAGACAATGTTTGAGCTTAATAATGAGCAATCTCCAGAGACAACCATGTACTTTACTTCAGTATACTTAAAACTTTCAACATGCATTGTCCATTTTCTTTAAGAAAGTGTGTAGCAATTCCAGGTGATCCTTGGAGTTACCATAAAACATTGATGATAAGATCCCATCTATTCAGTTATTCTAATTCAGTAACTAACTTTTCAATAGTTTTGTAACAAAAAGGTATGTATTTAAATCAAATGTCAAGTTCTCACATACGAGTGTATTTTGGAATAAACTGATTAATGGACTGAAAAGATACCTGAAGAATTTGAAGAAATTTCATGAGTGTGTGAGGTTACAGGTGTCTTTAGACTCAGGTTTTTTGGTTGTCTGAATGTCAGGACACCTTTAGCAAGGGCAAATAGTACTCATTTACAGGTATTAGTTGTATTACCTTACGTTATATATCTCTGAATATTATGAACAAAACATGAATTGGTAGGTAAATACCAGATGGCCTCCCAGAAAATAAGACACAAATGCCTTATCCTTTCTGAGAGAGGAACAGAATGTAAGAAATCTTTGTTAGTTTCTCAGGGGAACTTGAAAAAATATCTCTGAGTGGACTTTTTTTGTATGGAAAAGTTTATTATAGAAATAATGTCGAAATCCAAATTATGCCCACCATTTTTATAACAGTGTTTTATTGTTTCATTGCTTTTAACTGGACCTGAATAAGTCAGTTCAGCAGTTGAGGAATAAAACTTATAGAGCATTATAAAGATAGTAATGTTGGATCACACAGTGGTTATGCAGATCAAATGGCTGCTTCTTTCTCTGGCAGTAAATAGTAAATAGATGTAGTACTGAAACAAATGTCCTGCAAGGCCAGTCCCTAATTTGTGTGATCAGATTTTCACAGGGAAACTTGGATATCAGTAAGCAGATATAATAGCTTCAATTTATATTAATGAGGTAGTGTTTTTGAGGTTTGATGAACCTGTTGAGGTTATTTTTTTTTAATTTGTTTATAAAGAACATGTGGCATAAACAGTGAGAGGGCAAAACTTTGAACCTCACATCTTCAGATTGTAGAAAGATGACTAATTCTTGGAAACTGTGAAGGGCCATAGAACTTCTAAATGGATTTTCAGAGCAATTTCTGTGCTAGTTACTAAGAATCATTTTCAGCCACCAAGTGATTTGGATGGTTTTCATGACAGCCCTCCCGGATTCCTAAGGCACAGAGGCCTTAATGAAATTGCCACTCAATAACAGGCATTGCTTTTGGGAAGGTTAAGAGGGGAGGAGGGGGAATTAAATCCTAGGAGCCCTGTTTTCTAGATTCAGCCCCCCTCCCCCAAAGCTCAGAGCACTTCATTCTTGAGCTAACTTGTCAGTACAATAAGCACTGTGATTCAAATTGGCCAAGTGCTTGTTGGCCTCCTATTTGAGATGCAGTATTAAAAGCTGCCTGTTCAGTGATCTCAAAAGAAGATATACTTGGAATCAGTGCCTTCAATTAAAATTGCTTCCCCTTGAAAATAAAGGCAAAATCGTTTTTATAATATTACAAACCCAGACTATTTCCCGTTAATAATTATTCAGTTGAATAGCATGAGACAACTCCAACTGAAATCTTAGAATCATTCTGAAGCCCTGGTGAATATGTAAAGAAGAATCCAAATTGCCTTCATTTATTTGTCACTTCAGAAAACTCCACAAACAAGTCAAAATTCTAAAAAAGAAAACTCATCTTCTTAGGAAAACCATACATTTATAGTAATGATTTAAAATAATGCAAATATACCTAAGAAAATCTAGTTGTCTTTATAGTGCAGTCAGTGTATATGATCTGTTTGGAGAGCTGAGTAGAGAATTAAAGCACAAAGCTACTTAATTTACTTAAGAATTAAGAAATTTAATTAAGAAATAAATGCTTTTTTGAGTGTCTTTAAATGATTAAAGATTTAGGTAAAAAAATAAAAAAAATAACCACCAGAAAAAAAACACCCTGTAATACAAGTTTCAAGATTCCCAAATGTAATTAAGCAGTCCATGAAGACTGAAATATAAAGTACTCTCACATTTCCAATTTGCTTCATTCATGTGAGACGTTTACAATCTAAAATAGATGATGCAAAGGTTCAGAACTGTGTTTTAAACTAAGAGCTGATGAATTTCTTGAAACAGCCAGGTCAGACTGAAGGGAAGGGTGTTCCTTGTCAACTGTTATTTCACTTCAGAATTTATTTAAATGCTTGCACACATGCAGATATGCATCACCCCACCCTGTAAAAAAAACAAAAAAACCCACCAAAAAAACCAAGTGAAACTTATATTTTAGTTTTCTCCAGATGTGTTGTGTCATGGAAAAAAAGCAGTGATGAATATATAAGAAATGTTTTGCAACTGAATGTTGCTCCAAAAGAACAGTTTCTTGAACACAAAGATTTATTTTATTTTTTTTTTTCTCCTAAAGATGGTCACTAGTTTGGTGGTGGTTTTTTTTTTGTTTGGTTTGGTTGTGGTTTTTTTTCCAAGATAATATTCTATTTTGGACAAGTTATAATGTGTTTATTTTCTTGTAAGGATGATGAGGCACTGGAATGGGTTGCCCAGGGAAGTTCTGAATGCTCCATCCCTGGTGGTATTCAAGGCCAGGCTGGACAGAGCCTTGGGTGACATGGTTTAGTGTGAGGTGTCCCTGCCCATAGCAGGGGGTTTGGAACTTGATGATCTTAAGGTCCTTTCCAACCCTAACTATTCTATGATTCTATGACTCTTGACTGGGATTATGTTTCCACATTTCCAAAGCTTCCAGTAAGTTTGTCATGGCAACTGAATACAGAAAAATATCTTGGTTCAGAGAGAGGAATTTGCCACAGTACTTCTTCCCTTGTAAGTACTTGTAAATAGTACACCTTGTCTTTTTTACTGGAGACTTAGGAAAAAAAAAAAAAATTATCAGGTAATCAAAAGGACAGGAAACATGGGGCTAAAACATATTAGAAGGAAATTTAATACTGGGGTGGGGTTTGGTCCTGGTTTTTTGGTTCCCTATAACACTGAGCTTTGCAGATGTTTGGAAATGTTCTGTATGTGTAAATGAAGAGATTAGAGGAGAATTTGTCTGGCCTACCTGTTGGCTATAGAATGGCTGTTAATCTTTTGAAAATCTAGATTGGCTATTCAGATGTGAAAATAGATGTTCATAAATCTCCAGAGCAGATTGGTTTGTATTTCAGGAAACAGTTATGCTATATTTATTGGTAAGCTTCTTAAGACCCATTGATAAGGATATCAGTCACCAGCTGAGCGTAGTGCTTGTGTGTCCCATATCTAGGTTTGCAATGAACCTAGAGCCAAAATTCCCAGTCACATCTGCGTCTGGTTTTAACCATGCATGGATATCCTGTCAGCAGAAGAGAAAATAGCACATCTATTTTTAAGTTAGCTGGAATTCTGGAGGCACAGACCACCTGGTATCGCTGAGCAGCTTTGGCTGAATGTGTGCTGTGGTCACACCAGAGACAGCTGACCTTTGCTGAGACAGAGACCTGCTGGGACAGAGACAGAGACCTTTGCTGCCGCCTCCGGACCAGCTTGTGCTGCTGCCTGTTGGGAGCTCCTCCTTAGGAGCTTGGCTTGGAGTAAAGATAAAATTAATATCTGTTCTCTTTGCATCAGGCAGTTTGGGGGATTAAGGCGCAATTGTATGGGTGATGTATTTGTGATTTCTCTGTAGATGTACTCTCCTATAATAGTCGATATATTCAGAGTCTGAAAGTTAAAGACAGTAGCTTCAGACAATGTAGCAAATTATTTAAATAATTCATTCCTAGGACTGTATCATAACATTGGGATAGAAATTAAATACTGAATTGGAAATAATCACAGGAAATAACGTGTCAGAGCCTGTGCCTTTTTTTTTTTTTTTCCTTCAGTAATGTGATTTACACATCATTAAAATCTATAGCAGAATGAAACATTTTCAGTTTGAAACATTACCTTGATGTTAGTTAGCTCCGATGCCATGGGCCACTGGAGCAGGTTTGAGCTTTCTTTCAGATGAATTGCTTGTCCCTTGCCAGTTTCACATAAGCTCATTCAGTAACAATATTTTCCCGTATTCTCTCTAAGGTTGTGGTATTGTTTGTCACGCTGGGATAGCAAGTTTTTTTTATTTTTTTTTTCTCCTCATTTAAAGGCTCAAAGGAAAGTCACGTGGGGGCTTTGTCTCTTGTGCTGTGTGCTGTTAGCCTCTACAGCCTGTCTTGTTTGTTGAAGATGTATTGTCTTTGGTCTTTCGTCAGTTAACAATAGGGCAGATACTGACCCTCAAAGCAAGTGTCCCCCAGCAGCATCACCCAAAGTTTTTAGTTTAGTTCTTTTCTGTTGTTGGGGTTTTGACTTGTATGTTCACGAATCAAAAGTTACACGACTTTATTTGAACTTTATTTAAACTTGGGGAAATAAGTAAATTAAAATATTTGATCTTGGTAAGATTACATAATTTAAGAATAGGTTCAAAATTTAGGTTGTGTTGATGAAAGCGTGGAACAGCGTGTGTTACCCCTTTGGAAAGTCTCTAGATACTGAATACAAGATTATTCTACTAGAAATTGGGCAATGCATGCTGCCTTTTTTATTTTCTGTTTTTTGAAATAGGCTAAGTAGTTATCTGAATCCAGTCTAGATATACATAAAACAAGACTTCTTTGAATAGCTTCAGAGCAGGTGGCTCATTATAAATGCTCAGTCATTGCATTACGAAGACTTGTAATACTTGTCTCCAAACAAATAGACCATTGCTTGTCACTTGCCAAGGGAGTGTTTTATTCTATGTGTTGTTGACATGGATACTTCAGTGCTTCCTTTTATTTACTGTTAACTAGAAGCTGCATTGTTCAAAAATTGTGTGTTTTTAAAGAATGATTCTTTGTGAATAAAAGGAGCTTCTGGAGTGTGAGTGTAGTAGTGCTGGCCCAGGCACACTCATACTGTGTGTTTAGAGCACATGACTGAGTGTTCTGTCTGCCTGCTCAGCATCTCTGTGAACTTTACAGTTTGCTGTAGGTTTGGTTTTAATTGGTTTCAAAGAATGCATTTATTCAATAAACAAACAAAACAAAAAAACCAACAAAACCCAAGCACAAACCCAACCCACAAACAACAACAAAAAAAAACCCACCCCCTAATCTCTACAATATTCATTCCATTTAATTATATTTACATGATGTGAAATTTCAGAAATAGTAAATAGTTTTTATTTTGTAATTTAAATTACTTTGGATGTTTGAATAAACATGCTTTTATAAAAGCTGCTTTTCAGAATCTGCTTTTAATTATATGAAATGTTAAGATGATGTGTGAAACATGAATACAGGACTTATAAATTGTGGTAATTGCCTATATTCTGATTAAAAAAAACAAACAAACAAAAAAAAAAAACCACAAAACCCAAACAACAAATTTCCTCATTTCCTTCAGATTATTTTGGATGAATTTAAGATTTGACCTTCTGTGACAGATTGTCTTCAAAATGGTTATTTTGACCAGTGTCAACTCTTGAAAGGAATTAATTGTCCTGTTACTTTGTGTTTTGCTTTTTTAACATCTGAGGAATTACAAAGAAGGAATTGGACTGTATTTCTGCTGATTTTTGAAAGAGTTTCTTTCTACCCCCAGACTTGAGGAAAGACCAGGTCAATTCAGAAGTTAACTACAGACCTCATGTTAATTCCCCAACAGAATTACATCTGCAGGTGCCCAGTCCTCCAGTAAAGAGGTAACTAATACTGGCATTAATTTACTGTGTAATAGTTTAAGAATTCTGTTATGTGATGGCAATCAGTCTTAAGCATTCAAATGTTAAGATATAGACTATTTTTGACATAATGCCTTTTTTTATTTTATATAATTGATAAGGCTAAATGCTCTCTGTCAACATAATCAAATAGCTAACACTGTTTTAAACCATCTTAGCAGAGCAAAGGGTTTTAATAATTTTATGTTTTCACTTTAATATACTGCAACGGGCAGTGATTAACTTATTTGTGGTTAGACCCTATGAAATCTTGAGAAGTTTGCCTGGAAGGGAAGGAAGAGATGATTTCTGTTTGGAAGCTGCTGCTATATACCAGTTGTTTCTAATTTGAACTGTAAGTGCTCAGTACCTCCTAAAAGTGAAGAATCTAAATACAAATTTGGCACCCGAAAGTAACATCTAATATTTGAAAAGTGGATATATCAGTCTGAGTCAGAGATCTTTTGAAGAAAGCAGAGGTCATTTTTGATGTAGTCCTAAATGTGGAAAGAATTTTTCTTGCCTTACAGATACCGATGCTCTTACAAGACATTTTCTGGGGCATTTTACATTTCAAATAAAAGAAACTTTGGAGTGATTTAATGCAACTTTTAATGAAATGGCTGTATGTTAAGCAGATTCCAGTTCTCTAGTCAAATGGAATATTCAAGCATGTTACCAAGGCTGTCTTTGAAAAAAAAATCTTTGGGTTATAGGAGCTCTTTCAGATGTTTTTATGGATACTTGTATCTTGTGTGGTTTTGTATTTTAGAGCTGAAGTGCCTGAGACCAATAGGAAACTTTTCCCGTCGTCAGCTCTACAGCCAATTCTTAAAGACGTTGTTAAGTCAGAAAGCAGAAACAAGTCAAGTGAACAGAATTCTTCAGAGTGGCTTAGTCCAGACAAGTTAGAGAAGGTCAGCATGCCGGTATATTGTGCAGATGGCGTATCCCACCCCTATACAGAAAATGTCTGTGGAAGGAAGCTGATGAGCAACGACTTTCACTCCTCTTCCCAGCCGCAGCCTCATCACATAAGAATGTTTGGTCCCAAGGTGGGGTTGTCACCTTGTGTGCCACAGAACCTGTCAGAAAGGCCCATGGTGTTTCCCCCTCACAGTGAGCATGCCGGGCACCCACTCCAAAGGGTGGATGCTCTTTGGGTGCCTGAAGCAGTGTACCAGAATCTTCCTCCGCCTTTACCACCAAAGAAGTATGCTCTGAATACTTTCCTAGTATCAGAAAATAACTTGGCAGCCAATACAAAGTCGACAGAGGTGTTGCAAAACAATCCATTGAGGAAAATCGGTACACCTTTAAAATCTGGATCAGAAGCAAGCATTTTTACAAATGAACAAAGGCTTAAAGAGCCATTTCAAGGGAATGAACTGTTTGTTCATAAACCGGATTCTCCACCTCACTTATCAGTTAATGATTTTTGGACTATGTCTGAAAACTTTTTAAAGACAGGATCTCGTCACACAGGACCAACTGCTGGCTATGTGGATGGAAATGACAGTGTATCCCTAACAACTTATTTTTCAGTAGATAGTTGTATGACTGACACATACAGGATGAAATATCATCAGAGACCCAAGCTGTGTTTTACAGATAGTGAAAGCTTTCACAAAGAAAAGCATCCCCCATCAACTGGAGTAGAACTGAATGCTACATACCATGCTGCTCTTGAGCCCAGGCATTCCACATCCGAACAACGGTACAAGGCAAATGTAGAAGGCATACACTGCAGTAGATAGTCTTAAAAAAAAGAGTATCTGGATCTGACTATGGTATTTCATGTAGCCTGTAAATGGGCACAGACATTGAGTCTGTGTGATAAATACGTACTGAGTTTACTGCACTTTGAAGTCATGACTGTCTAAATGAATATGCAAATACTGGTGAACAGAGGAGGAGAGGTGCTAAACTTAGTGTTCTTAGATTTGTTACTCTGGTTGCCTTAATTTGTTACTCAGCTTGTCTTTTACACTTTATACTAAAAACAATCCCTTTAGTGTATGCATCATACAGCAGTGGAATCAACTAGATGTTACTTTTTTGTAACGAAATTTAATAAGTTGCAATTTAAAAAGTGTTCCGTTGGACTGTGGTCACTACATATGTAGACTAACAAAAGGGGTAAATATGCTACCATATATGATGCAGTAAATGTAGTTATAATCGAGCAGTATTTGTCCTGATAGATAGTAGAAGGTGACATGGGGCTTTTTCAGCTGACTTCTCTGAGAGTATGTGCTTTCAAACCTTCAAGTGTCTTTAATACAAGTTTACCCAGAGAATTTCAGAGTTTTTATTTGAAAAGCCTTAAAAAGAGTTCTTTAGAAATGGTTGTTCTGTTTTGCAAGTGTTAAGTAAGATTTTTTCAAAGGGAATTCAAGGAAACTGCAGAAATAGTCTGTCCTATTAATACACCTGCTCTGTGTTAGTGTACATTTTAAAACACATTTATCAGATTTGTTCACCCCATAAGCTATACATACTTTTAACTTAGTAAATTTAACCACATAAACTACAAACTGATATAGCAGAATAGGACACCAATTTTAAAATACAGCTATCACGCAAGTATGAAAAGTTTAATTTTGTAAGGTTTTAGATATATTTGCTACTTATGTTCAGTTCTGATTTATCCTACTATTGCATGCAAAGTCAATGCTGCTATTTATTGAATTTCCTATCTCTCTTTTCAGCTTGACATTTTGAGCAGTGTTTAATGGAGGTCAGACACTTGATTTTACTGATGCTTTTTCCTATGCAGAGCACTCCCCCGCAAACATATGTTCTGTACTGGCAGATCAGGCTGACCTGCAGCCATTTAGGCTGCAGTGGCTGAGGGGGCTAGAAAAGTGGAGGTTCCTTTCTTCACCTGCTGTGGCACACAGCCCTGCAGTTTTGGCAGCTCTGGCATTTGCCATGCCTTTTCTTAACCAGACTTCTTTCAGTCACAAAAGTGGAGGATTTATTTGGCTTTTATTGGGTTAGTTAAATTGGTGCACAGAACTATGCATTTTGTTCTGAGGCCCAGCACATGGCCCAGTGAGAGCTGGGGAAGAAAGCAGCAGCCCTGGCTGTTCAAAATTAACTGCTGTGTGTTGTGGTGTCAGAGGGAGGGCCTTAAGAGTTCTGTTTCAGTCTTGTAACACTGAACAATGTGTACTTTAATGTCAGCAGAGACTGACACTATCCAAAAAGACTAAATTTTGTCATTTCATATTAGTGTTAACTTCAGGTGCTGCTGGTTACATCTGAACATCAATGCCTTTTTATGAAAATAATGCAAGAAAGTTAAATATGCATAAGAAACACTTGCTTATACTTGCACAGTTAGAAAAGCTTTTTTACATTTATAAACCTTATATACCTTATATGAGTTTTACTGCTTCAACCAAATGTTAGCAATTGTTTAGCACAATTGTCCAGGGTAGACATTTGAACAGTAGCTTTGGTTGTTCTGTGTCAAGGTCAGGGTTGGGTTGGTTTTTGGTTTGGGTTGGTTTTTTTTATATTTGTTTGGGGTTTTTTTTCTTTTTTAAACTACATGTAACTTACAGTAGAACTGGAACATAATATATGCAACATAATCTCAGATTAATCTCGTTTCTATCTTGGTCAATCATTCATTGTAGCACTTTGGGGAGGGGTTGGGGGAGATCTAGGATTTGTAGTGCAAATAATTATGCATGTGTAGGTATGGCTGCTGGTAAACTGTAAAAAAACCAACAACTTTAAAAAAGTATCCTTGTATAAGAAAATCAGTTGAATACAGAAAAAGAACCCTGAAAATGTATCGACTTGGAAGATTCCTAATTGTAGTATTTTTGAGATATTTCAAAACCTGTAGATTAAACTTTTCTAGTTCATCTAGCAATGTTACATACTATACATAGCCAGTTAAGTAAAACTGTCCTCTGATACTTGTGTAAAAATAAAGATTACTGGCATTTGTAAATAATGTAAAATTTGTAAAATGTTTTGAAAAAATCTTTGAAATGACAGTATTTTTATGTATGAATAGCACAGCAACAACTATGAATGATATTAGGACACTTATTTTTAAACATGTATAGCAATGTTCATACTTGTGTACAATGAGCAATACGAATGCCTATTACCAATACCAATGGATCTGGCTTCCAGTAAGCACAACTGGTAAACATCTTTTTAAAGTAGCTGTAGTAACATAGGTATGCTTCAGTCTCCTTGCTTTGCTCGAACTGATCTTACCAGACAACTTTCTATGTGACCCATGTTTACCAGGTATTTAATTAAATAGACAGCTAATTGAGGCACCTTTGTTTTTAAATTTGACTCTGCACTCCATGTATGTACTTAATAGTTGGTAACTAATATGTGATAACTTGTTTTAACTTTCCTAGGGTGCCTGTTTATTTTTTTATAAATGTTCCCTTCCTGCTATAGATTTGTATAAGAGCTTGGACAATTTTTGTAACAGTAAAGACATTAACAAGTCTTGTAATTGATGTATTTTTCAGTCTTTAGAATTATTTTCTTGTAAAGTCCTGCTTGCTCAAACTATAAGATAAAAATTTAAAGTACCTTTCTCTCCTGTTCCTTTTGTATTCCACAAAAACAAACCACACAAAAAACCCCAAAAACTAACCAAGCAAACAAAAAAAAGCCTGAAAAACTGGAAAGATGGTTTTCCAGAGCTACATTTTTAAATAGTGACAGATTGATACTGCTACTAATGGTCCAGAGTCTTGTGGAGATGATGGTTCAGTTACATTTTTTCAAACAGTAAAATTCAACTTCTTAAGTATTTCTTTATAAAGCTAAATAGGTTTATATCTATGAAATGTATAGGGCAATCTTAATTCCATAATCCCACAGCCTTGGGTAACAACTGATTGATTAGTTACATAAGCTGTTTTGCTACCTTATGCTTTATTATGGATAAGTGAAATGTACCTTGATATATATATATTCACATGCTTCAGAAGCATATAAAATAGCTTGATCCCAAGGCACCACAGAGCCTGCACTCATTACCTTTAAGTTTCTTGAGTTAAGTAAAACCTTGCATACCAGATTCTGGCTGAAGGAGAAAGTTAAATTTCTGTGTATCTCCTAATAGTTTAGTTTTCTAATGGATATTTAAGACTTGCACACCTGTCTTCCTTAACAGAAGAGAAATGGAGCAACAGTACTTCCCTAATAGGTTATTCCCTTGGGATTTCCCTGTGAAATCATGTTACAGAAAGAGGGGGGAGAAAAAAAAAAAAAGTGAGCTAACTGTAAAACCTGTTTTTCTGTTAGTGAGAATGCAGTCCCAGTTCAGCACTCTTCCACACCATGAGCCAAAGCCCCAGCAGCCAAGATCAATGGACACTGAAATGTCAAAGTCCAGAAATCTACTTATTTTTTATAATTATTCATGAAAAATGCCCAGTAACTATGAATTGTACTTTTCAGAACCTCTGTCCACTTAGAAGTCATCCATGGAGGGTGGTGTGGAAGAGGGTACTTTGCGTATCACCTCCCAGCTATTCAAGAAGGCTGCCAAAAGAAGGTTGCTCCTTCACTCTTTATATCAAAGGAAATCAGAACTTGTTTTACGTTAATTAGTGAGTACAGTAAGCTGCTACTGCTGTTAAACACTAGCATGTTTCAGAAGGCAGAGTAACTGCTGCAGTAGAAAGATAAACACATAATAAAAAACCAAACAGTATCAAACCCTTATGATTAACTTTCTGAAAGTAAAACAGCTGGGTAAGCTTTCTCCACTGAGGGAAAGGGTCTGAGTTCCACAGACTGATGCTGTAAGAGCTGGATTTTATTCTCAACTATTCTACAGTTTGGCCTTTCAGTTGATTTTATTCAAACAGCAGGGATGTTCATCTCTGCTTAACAAACCTTTAGGTACTAATTACAAAAGTATAGTCAGGCTGTCATACATGACCTTTAAGACACAGTTCAGAACACAGAAACAGCTTACAGGTAAAAACCTGAACCATAACCCTTGGGATACAGCCACAGATATTGTAATGTATGTATGTATATATATATGCTTCCTGCATTCAAGTTGAATAGTGTTCCCTGCTGTTTATACCGCACAAATGGGCCTCCTCTTCCTCTGCTTGTTTCTTAAGGTGCATCCTGGGATTAGATAGTGGCTCTACAGGGAACAGAAAAGCCCAGGTTACTTTTGCAGTACTACACAACTCCTTTCAAAGATACAGCACACATGAAAAAAGCATGAAGCATACTTTCTGATCCAAGACCTGATACTTTTTTTTTTTTTTTGTATTAGCACAAACAAGAAAAACCCAACCTGCTATTCTGGAATTAGTTTTACATTGCTTTTGGGGTATTTGCGCTCTCCAGGCCTTTTGAGGCTGGGCAGGGACAGCCAAGGCTGCTTCCAGGAACCACTCCACAACTAGCAGCAGTACCTTCACCCGTGGGCGCCTCGGCGACGCACGGGCCGTCCAACTGCTGACAGCTGCAGCTCCCCGGCCGCGGGTCACCCCCTCGCTGCCCGCCGGGCCTCCTCCTCCTCCTCTCACCCCGAACCGGCGTCTCAGCGCAGCACCTGCGCGCTACAGCTCGCCCTAAAGATTAGGGGGAAGCCCGCGACGGACCAGGAGCAGCCAGCCCCGCTGCAAGACGGCCAAGAACCCGACCGGACACACCCTCTCCCCGGCGGCGGCTGACCTGGGCCCGGCCTCCTCAGGGCAGCAAGTAAATGACCACGAAGAGCACCAGGTCGAAGAGAAGGAAAAGCCACAAGTCCAGCCAGTAGGACTGCCCCGATAGCGACATCGCCTGCGCCCGGCCGCTATAGTCCGCCACATCCCGCTGCTCCCGCCGCCTCGTCTCCGCCTCCATGTCCGGAACGGTCGCTCCCTGGGACGACGATACTCACCGCGCAGCGCCAGCTGTACTTCCGGGTAGACAGCCAATGGGAACGAAGCGCACGTATAGTCGTCGCGCCCAGCGGTCAAGGAACGCTGACGTTTCCCTTGCCGTTTCACGCAGCGCCGCGGTTACGTTCTGCGGGAGGGGGGGGGGTCTGTGGCCGGTGACCGATGGGGTGCCGGGGGGTGGGCTCTGTTGTTGCCCCTGTCGCGACGCCGTGGCGTGCTGGTGTTTTGCCCCTTTCTGCAAGTGCAGCCGCTCTCCCTCCCTTGCTGCTGTCCTGGGAGTTGCCGCCGCGATGGGTACTTCTCGCTCACTGCTAAGTGGCTAATGGCGGTGACTGGCCGGGGTCGTATGGTAAAAGCACTGGACGTTGAGGGAGCTCCTGCTTCTCTTGCTGCTTCTGGGGGAAGCGCTGCCTGTGGAGGCTGAGTTAGTGACTGACGTTTCTGCGGTAATGCTTGGGTGCCATTGGTTGCCGCTTCCTGACAGGGTGCTCGGCCGAGGGGGACAGGTATGGAGAAGAGCAGGCGGGCAGTCCTGGCAGACCGTGTTAGTCCTGTTCTGTGAAGCTGTGCTGGGGCTCGTGTGGAAATAGACATTCACAAGTTCTTTCTGATACGGTTTCCTGGAGAGCCGATAATGCCCTGTAAAAAACTAAAAGACGTTTTTGAAAATCCTGTTGTGAAGAAGTTGAGGAAAATTCAAATCGTTCCAAGATGTGCTTCTGTCCCTAAAGGTTAGGTTGCCTGTACACCCTCAGCAAACAGGAAGGTTCACGTAGATAGTGTATACTGTGTGCTTTACTTACTCAATACGTTGCTGCATAAGAACTTAAAAAAATGATAAAGATGCACAAGTTAAGCTGCATAACCTCATGCCATACTCATAGTTGGGGTGTACTACCCTCAGTCAGCCAGTACTCTGATTCGGAGAAAACTCCAGGAACAAACTTGCCAACAAAGTTTTCCAAGCTGACAAGCAGGTATTCTTTACTGCGGCGCCGAGAGACACGGGGGATAGGTCCTCCTAACGTGTGTCCCCGTATTGCTACAAAAGCTGCCCTTATATAGCCACTGGGCAGACATACATATTCATGAGGCTACGGATGGATTACATCATTTTCTAGAACGTGTCCCGCATGCGTGCAGAAATGTGGTGGTGGTCTCCGAGGGTCGTTTACTTCTTCCAACAATCTTCATCACTGCTGGCAGCCTTTGAAGCATGCGCAGTAGAAGTTTATACAAACTTAATTGGTTTGTTAATGCCGCAGACATTAACTACCATCCTGTCCTTCCACTTATCAGTTGGTTTAACTGCAGCCCATCCTGGACACCTGCCATTTCTAGATACT
>WYDI02036340.1:0-41889 GCA_009867235.2 Psittacus erithacus | reverse complement strand
GTTTATCTCTGCTGGTGAGCATACTCAAATGGGTTTGCCAGCATTAATTGAAATTTAATGCCGCCTTTTAAACTTAGGTAGGAGACATTTATTTACCTAGAGGGAGGTCAAACACTGAGCTGGCTTCCTAGAGAAATGGTTGACATCATATGGTCTGGAAAGCAGGAAAAACTTTGAGTAAGCTCTGCTCAGCAATAACTAAAACATCCCTGTATTATCAACAGTGTTTTCAAGCAAAAATCCAAAACATAGCTTCATACTACCTGTTATGAAGAAAATGAACTCTATCCCAGCCAAAACCAGCACAAAAGTGCAGGGGGAAAACACAAGTGGGAAGGGACAACTTTCTCTATATTAAACAAAAGGAAGACAAAGTTGTTTTGTTTTGTGTTAATTCTGCCATTTTGCACGATGTTGTATATATTAGTTCTCCAGTGCTAAAGTTACTTATGTTCTAAATTGCATTAATGACATAGACACTCCTGGCATTAATCCACTGTTCAGTGGTACTCAGACAATATTCTTCTATTTAAAAATTCATAGTGTTTTCTAAGGGGATTAATTACATAACTTCAGCCTGGTTTTTTTGGATACTTATTAGCATCACCAGACAAAACCATGTATTGTGTTGATGCCATTTTGATAAGAAAAATCAATGTTTCCTGAAAAGTCCATAAACATTTATCAACCCACCAGAATCTAATGATGAATTAATCTTTCAGTCTTTTCTGTGTGATAGTCTGACAGTCCTGTTGTCTGTATGTGGCGTACAGTCAGTTGAAGGGAAAAGAGCTCAATTGTGCTAAGGATGTATCTATCTTGACAAATACACATTGTATGCTCATAATAGCATATTGTTAAATCAATGGAAATTTCTTAAGTCTTGGTCTGAGGGTAATTTTCAGAGACTGGTGAAAGTAAACTAGTTTTTTTTTCCTAATAGTTCTGTTCCCTGTTCCTGATCCTCAGTTTAGCTGGAGACAGAACCATCTGTATCACAACACAATAGTGTAAGATTTAAAAAATAAAATAGCCCACCAGCAAGGAATTTTTCAATGGAATTTTCTCTACTTATATTATGCTACTGCTACCATGCTGTAATAATGCTGTAGTAATGCTTTTGTAAGCTCTCAATGCACTGAGAGCTTATGTTTGTGTCTAGCTGAGCTCTGTTTACTTCATAAGTTTTTAAAATTGTCACTAGTCAAAACAGAAAAGCTGGAACAAACAATAGTTATCACTTTAAACATTTAGGAAACTGCAAATAGTAAAATGATGTTGCATAATCTTGTCTCATAGGACATACTGAGGAAAGAGTGGCACCTGGGAGGACTTACACAGGCTCAGAACTTTTGATGTTAGGATACGCCTCTGAGTTACAGGGTTTACAATGTTCCTGGAACTCAGATTGCATATACACAGGAAACCCCTTGAGAGTTTCACATGTGATGTATATTTCATGCCATTGAGTTATGCAAACTTTGGAATTTTATTAGATTCCTGGAAAGAAATGAAATGCAAAGGTTAGGATGTTTAGTCATACTTCCTGCAGTGATATTTTTACTATTTATTGAATAAATGTGTAATCTGTCAGTGTAGCAATAAAAAAGTAATGGGTTTGTTTATGTACACTAAAATGAAAAAACTCTTTTTTAGGTGGGTCATACACTTTGAAAGAGACATTTGCAAATGTTTTTTTAAAGTGAATAGAGTACATCCTATGTTTTTGGATTTAGCTCAGCTCCACAATTTTATTCATTTGCATACATGTTATCATTTTATACAGATTTATTTCTTACTAGCATTGCTTGTTCTAAAGTGTTATAAGCAGTTCCCATTGTTGACAAGCCAGGTCCTCTCTTTCTTCATATTTAAGTCTAGCAATAGGAAAAATAACTACAAATATTCTTTCACACCAAAGACTGATTGGTTTCTGAAAAGAGGTCTTTGTCGGTTGTCCCTTAGCATGTGGCGGTAAGAGCATCTCTTTTCTCTTGGCATTTTTCTGTGATTTTATGGATTCCCTGCCCATGTTTTTAAAGGGTAACTTATGTCATCTACTGTGTTTGCGTTGAATTACTGTTTCTGTGCAATGAATTACACATAGTTACATGTAACTGTGTTCATAGTTTCCTTACTTTCTTTTCAATACAGAGACCAAACCTCAACAGCAAATTTCATTTGCTTTAAGCAGACCTTTTCCTTTTGTTAAATGAATTGTTCTCTCAAATAGAAAACCCTTCTTTTTAAGAAAACTCTCCACCTGTTTTGAGGAAAATTGCTGGAAACACAATATGCACTTGCTGAATTAAACTAAATATTTACATAATCTTGCCTGATTATATTTAAATAGTTAAAATAGATAAATACTTAAAAATATTTAAATACCTAAGAAGCAAGATGCTGGAACAAATGAAATTATGGCAGTGATGGTTTTGTTCCTGAAGTGGGACAATAAATACCCTGCTCAGGAGGCTATAAAGAAAGAAGAAATAAATACTATTACTGCTTATTTATAGAAAGAATATAGATAATATCACATTATAATGGGATATTTTTTATTTCAACTAGGGATGAGATTAGTTTAAAACTTTCCATTTTGACAAGCTGTTAAACTTGAGAACCTTAAAAACTGAGAAATTCAGTACATCAGTGTTTATAGTAGGTCTCAGAATACCTGGACAATGTCCAGAATCCTAAGTAAGAGAGGTTGTGATGGGCTAATACTTAGATTATTACTGCTTTTGACAACTAAACTAATAAAGTTCATTTTGATTCTAGCCAAAAATCCTGAGGAATTTGATAAGTGAAAATCTGTTGAGCTTTATATGTCAAAGGGCTACCCAGCTGTTGAAAACCACAAATGAAGGAATCCAGAAAGTTTTGCCTCCAAATAAGATCTAAAGACTTGGAGTAATCTGAGCCATCTCCCAGTTTACGAAGGTAAGTTAGACCAGATTTAGCAAAAGAGTAGTCAGTTCCCATCTAGAAAATGGAGACAAAGCAAACATCCTGAGTTATACCTCTGTGTATATCCACTGTAGTTGCATATTTTTTCTTTGGAATTTATAGAATTATAGAATAGTTAGGGTTGGAGAGGGCTTTAAGATCATTTAGTTCCAACCCCCTGCCATGGGCAGGGACATCTCCCACTAAACCATGCCACCCAAGGCTCTCTCCAACCTGTCTTTAAACACGGCCAGGGATGGAGCATTCACAACTTCCTTTGGCAACCCATTCCAGTGCCTCACCACCCTTACAGTACAGAACTAGAACTTCTACCTTATATCTAACCTGAACTTCCCCTGTTTAAGGGGGAATTCATACCCCAAGTATGGCATTCTCTCACTAGAAAGTAATATAAGATCATACCTTTTAAAATGTAAGCTATTCAACCATAAGAAGATGCGAAAATGCTTGAAGAAAGAATTTATGAAGTCCAAATTATTTCTGTGCCAGGCTGAGCTTGTTACACCTCTGATCTTTATTTTTTTCCTCTTGTGCTGTATACTGTTCTTTTAAGGCCTTAACAGAAATCAGAAAAGAAGCAGAAGTTAGGAAAGGTATTTTAAATTGGTAGAAAGAAAGCAACTAAATTTAAATTACGTGATATTCTGTAAAGAAATTAAAGATACTAAGAACGTAGAACTACTCTGTAGCTTAGCTGTACAGGTAGAAAATGGAGCCACTTTCAAACAGCTGAAAAAAGTGGCAACACATACAAAGCCAGCTAAATTCAAAGTAAAAATCAGGCTTGCTGCTATAAGCCTCTGTGTTGGTTTCTCAAATGTGATTGACTTCTTCTGGCCATGTTTTGAGAATGTTCTCATTCACTGAAAGTCAGGTGTGCATGAGCTTTTGAGAGCTAAGTGCTGCTAAATGTGCCAATTAGCTGTTCTGTCATGTGTGAAGAAAAAGTCCAAACCATAAAAAACACCTTCAGTCAGCAAATATTTTGAGTCCATCATTTAAAGGTTCAAATGGATATAGGACTTAATTTAATTATCTGAACCTGTTTTTGAACTGACACAGTATTGCCTGTTGCTATCAGCAAAGGTAACTGGAGACCCAGTAATATCATTGTGAGATTCCTTGGAATATAGGCATGTAGGCCTACAAAGGAAGAGGGAAATATATTTATTATGAGCCTAAAGAAAAATTAAAATTATTTTTTTAAATCCCTACAAATCTCTGGGGTTTTTTGTCCTGTGCTCAATTTCCACGTAAGGTCTGCGCTGTCATATAACAGGTGTTCAGACATATTGCTTTATAAAAAAGCTAACTGAGGCTGAGATGAAAGAAAGAAATTTTCTAAATAGTGAAACATGAATAAAAGCTCAAAGAATTTTATATGAACAACTCTTGTTTCCTGTGCATCTGATATGATTTTATCCCCATTTTCACAGGCTTCAGGTGCCAACCTATTAGTCTCTTTATGCTTTATGGTGAACTTGGTCTGTATGGGAAAAGAGCAACCAAGCATTCACATTTGAATAACAGTTTAAAAAAAAATAATAAGAGGTGGTGTTTTGGTTTTTTTTGTGGGTTTTTTGTTTCTTTGTGGGTTTTTTGTTGTTGTTGCTGGTTTTTTTGAGGTTTTTTGTGTTGGGCTTTTTTTTAAAAAACAAAATAGTTTGCTGTTTTCTTTGAATTCGACAAGAAAAATGTAGGAATGAAAATTATTTTTTTCCTCTGATGAAGCCTAGATTCTTATTAGTAAAGGCAACTGATTCTTTCTTTTATCCATATTGATCATTGCATCTTTCGTTTAAGAGCAGTTAGATAATTCAAATTCATTTCAGAAGCCTTTTTATTTTGAACAAATATTTTTCTGCGACCAATGCAAGTAGACTATTTATTTTGGTAGGCTTTGCTAACATAATTGTACTCCTGAGGTAATGAGGATATTTTTCCTGAATTTTTCAAAACTCACAGTAGTCATATAAATGATGTTACAGTTGAAGTCTAGTCCCCTTAAGGGAACGAAATAATTTACAGGCCACAGCAATGTTTTCTAACAAGGCTGTGACTTCATATGGTTTGCTAATATTTGCATTGTAATTCTGAGGGCATTTCAGCACGTTGGGTATTCCACCAGCAGTTGTGGGTAATTTTGTTAGCTGAACATTGGTCATTTGATCAGAAGTTAGCTAGCAACATCTGTATTCAGACTTGATATAGAGAAGCCATTTATAATATAATAAAAAATTTGAAATCTGTCTACTCTGATAGGAAAATGTGTGAACATTATTTGATTCCATGTAGAGAAATATCTTGATAACTAAGACATATTTAGCTGCTAAAATTCCACTTAATTTCTTAAGCATCTTAAGTTAAAAAACAGACATGATGGTGTACTTTAGCAATTTAAAGAATGAAAACAAATGTATGTCCCAGTAAGGATTTTTTACATAATTTCTTCATACTTGATCCATGGTCCCTAAGCATGCTAATACTTAGACTGAAAACTGGGATTAGGTTAAAATGGACATATGACCAGCACTGGTTTATTAAACAGGATCAAGTCCATAATGAGAAGTATAGCAGACAAAGATAATAAAGAGGGCAACAGCACTGAGTTTGGAAGAGATGGTAGAAAAGAAGCTAAAAATGTTCAGCAAATAGGAAGCATTCAAATGGTTTTACATAAAATGTCGTTGCTAGCAGCAGCATCCAGTGGCTTTGTGGATAAACTGCAAGGACCAAGATCAGGAGCGGTTTGTTCCAGTAGGTTTTCTGCCCCAGGTCATATTTATTGAAGTGTTACGGGAATGCAAGAAGAGTGAAAAATTAAAGATGTTCTCTGCAAGGCAGCTTCTTGTCTAGGAGTTCTATACTTCAGAGATGGTGTTTGCAAAGCTACTTTCTACATCCATCTTTACCTAAATTCACAGACTATATAGGAACAGGTTATAAATTTATATTAATGCACTAGGCGGAAAATAGTATGGGATAAAAGAGGAAGATACATATTTTCATAATATCTCTGACTATGCTTAATTATTACAAAGATGTATTTAATGATTTTAGGGAAATTATTTTCTTCAAATACTGCTTTGGACAGCAGTGGAGACAGGAGACGTCTTTTTTAGGCATTTAATGCATAGTTCAGCCTATTTGCTATATTTTTTCACTTTCATTACACATTACTTTTTCCTTCTTATGTATGTTCTCTGAAAGGTTTCATTTTGCTTTTCATAGCAACTGAAGTTGCTATTGTATATTGCTCTCTGAGTCTTTGCGTTGCTGATTGAGTGGTAGATAAACATTGACAACTGATTGTCAATGTAATTGTGGCTATGATTTTTTTTTTTCTTCTACTAAAAATTAAATTCCATTGGTTCTTTCTCCACAAAAATCTTGGGGAATGATGGGTTTTCAGTGCTTGTGTTTGCCACCAAACTTGAGTTGCTGTTATAGAAAAGGGTGCTGGTGAGTACAGTTCTGCAAGAAATTGGTGATGGGTGTTTTTTGGTTTTTTTTTTTACTTTTAGCTTAACAAGTTGAACAACCTTAGCTATGTGAATGAATGTGCGCTATCATTATGAGGACTTGTTACATGATGGAAACTTCTGCATGTTAATTAGGGTGTGGAAAAATAATAGCCAGAGAATGTCCTACGCTGTTGAAGTCTACTGATGTTCATTAATAGGTACCTGAAGCTTGGAGCATAGAACCCATTTAACGCTTTAATAGCAAAAGCTTTAGTTTGGTTATCTGCAGCTTTAAAACTGCTATGCACCTCCTAGGCTTCTTAGGCACCTGTTGGCCTAAATTAGCTCCTTCTTGGAATTTGTCTTTGGAACACTCACTTATATGGATGCTTATTTTTTAACTCTCTGCACTGGGGTCAGGGACAGAGTTTGTGGTGAAAGTTAGGATCACCTCATCAGGGTTGTGATACAGTGAACAACCTGATTATAATACTTCACAGATTATAAAAATCTGGTTTTGATATCTTGTGAAATTTGTGGTGTGCATTCCCTTCAAGGCAGCTGTTTGAACAATATTAAGCACCACTTCAGAAATGACATTTTAAAAAACTTTAGAATCTCTTTTTAGTTAGCATCCTACCAGCTATTTTTAACTTCAGTTACTTTAAGACTTGTTAGTATGAACACTGATTAGAACTGATATTTCCCTATGTTAAGAAAATAACAATTAATAATAAACAAAATTTACTGACAGCAAAGCAGTTTTGATAGAGAAGCCTGTGAGCTCCAAGAAGAAACTTTTATTTGAAGCTGAAGATCCAGTCACCTTGAATTAGCCAACTATATACAGATGACAACTATGACCTGTGTGCAGCCCTTAACTGACATTCAGCTAGGTTAGTGGAGAGCCGGGTACTACATACTATAGCACTTCAAAGGCAGTGTTTTCTGTCTACAATCAATCAGATTCAGTACTCAGAGAAAGCAGGGATTCCTACCTACCTTCTTGTTACAGCAGCTGAGGGAACTGGATTTGTTTAGCCTGGAGAAGGAGGAGCAGGTTCCTGTTTGCTGTCTTCAAATACCTTGGAAGGATTGTAAAGAAGACCAAGCCAGATGAGTCTCAGAGGTGTGCTGTGAAAGGATTCAAAGTATGTTTGTAAATTGGAGCAAATGAAAGTCTAAATGGATGTGAGGAAAAATATTTCCTCAATAAGATGAAATTACTATAATTGGAGATTATTCAGAATTCTGAGCAAATCATGAGCAACGCAGTCTGACCTTGAAGCTACTTTTGCTTGAATCAGAAGTTGAACTGGATGACTTCCAGAGATCCTTTCCAACCTATATTTTTCTACGATTCTGTATTCCTTGTGGTGGCGTATGTCCCAATGACCACTGGTTTAGAGATTTCTAAAGTGCAGGAGACAAATACGTTATATTTTTTGCACTGACTTTCCAGTCTTAATTGTGGTGTTGCTACTACACTGTGTTATCATAGGCATAGTACAGTTTGGGCATATTTTTTCAGTGATTCTTAGTATTTCTCTCAATTTTATCACAATAAAAGGCTGAGTATAGCAACCACTGTGCTATAAACCCATATATTCAATTTTCTTTATAGTTTGGCAAATAATACAGGCTCGGCAACATCATCAGTTCTATGTCTTCATTTTTTTCTGAAATCCGGAATATTGGTTAATCTACTACATTTTTACTTTTTGGCTTCAGGTATGAAAGCAGTGCAAAGGCCTCAAAATGAATAGAGGTTTACTAAGTAAAATAATTTTGGACTAGGCAGAATACAAATATGACTTGAAATATTCTGTATTGAAGACCTTGACTGCTTTGATGAATTTTCTGATTTGTTATGATGTTGATTTTTGCTTTCAGAAAGAGCTGATGAAACATTTGGGAGTAGGTTTAGTGTTCATCAGTATCAATAAACCTGGGAACAGCTACTTTGGATTTGCAACATTGCAAATGGAAAAAATAGCTCATTTTGTTTTGCTGTAACATATGCCAGTTTAGGAAAGCTTCAGGCTTAACTACCACATTTGTAGAAGCATTTGTAGTATCTCTGCTTATCTAAGACATGAGGTAGTGATCAAAACCTTACTTAACTTCTGCTTAATTGACCTTTTAACCTTAAATTATCAGACATCTGGTTGCATGTGCCAATTGAGTACATTCTAGTGGAACCCCAAAAAAGTAATAAATATTGTCCAAAACATCTTAAAGCTTTGACATTTAACTGTTTAGTCGGGGGGAGAAAGAGAAGCAGATGAGAGAAACAATGCATAAACAATAAATTAGGACTGAACCACGTGATTGCTTTCCAAGTGTGATTCATGTGATTGCTTTCATAAACAACGAATTAGGACTGAACCATGTGATTGCTTTCTAAGTTCTGTCCCATTTGGGAGCACAAAGCAAATTGCAAGGTTGGGAATTTCCCAGAGTCAGTCAGCTACTCAAGGAAAAAGAGATTAACAGGGTGCAGATATCAAAGCAAACCAAAGAAAAAAATAGATATGAAATTAATTAATCCAGGTTCCACAGTATATTATGATTACTATTTCTACTGACAATATACTGATTGTTTTTCACAGGCATGTGGAAATCTAGCTTTTCTTCTGATGAGTTTACAGTCTGAATTAGCTTTATAAGACTCCAGAATTGGTGGAGTTCCATACAGTGGGTTGCTAATTAAATACGTCATTGGTTGTGTGCCCAAAAAGGTCACCACTGTTGTGGTGAAGCTAAACACAAAAAGCAAGGTATTGCACTGCTTCAGCATGTTATTTGTTTAGTGGTGTTTCCCATGGGCCAGAAAGGTTGAGGATGGATGTGTTAAGATGTTCAGATATAATCTGATTGTAAAGAGCTGCAAATAGTACTTCTCCACTAAATCATCAACGAATTTGAGAAATTATCTCTTTTTCTTGTCAATGGAATGGGTTGGTGACAGCTGTGAAGTGACTGCTGATACTGCAACATTAGAATTATAAGCATTATGTCCAGAGACACTTATTATCAGCAGCAAAATATAGCTTTTTTTATAAACTGCTTTTTGCAAGCAAAGAATTCTCAAAACAATAAAATATTTAATGTGATAGCACTGGAAAGCAATTAAACATGAACGGCCGCTCTGCAATAACTTACTGGTCACCAAGATATTTCACTTATGGCTTCAGACCTACACATAGAAGTTATTTTACTTATTCAGAAGATATGAAAACATGGACTTTCAACCACTTCATTAAAGGGGAGTGCACATATGCTGTCAAGCTATTCTGGATTCTCTAACTGACCGAGTAACAAAATAAGATTAACAGATATAAAAGGTGTCTAAGGCACAGTATTTCCACTTGTGTATCTACAGCAGTCTTGATTGCACCTGAGATGTATATAAGAAGACTTTTTGTCAGTGATGGTCTTAATACTTAAATTAGTTCTGGCATCTGATTAAATAGAGCTATTAATCTAAGGCATATAGCAAATCCAGAAGAATGTATTTATCTCATAGTCACATAAATCATATAATGAAATTAATAATTCAGTGAGATAAAATGAGATGCTAACATGTTCTTTATACCTCAAACACCTATATAATGTGTGACAAGTTATCAGAGATTCAGTTCTCTCTCTCTGCTCTGAAGATTTTGCTTGCAAAGGTTGTTTGTAAGTGACTGTTGTATGCAAATTTAAGTGTTGCCACATACAATCTAACATTTCCCATGCTGGCTGTAAAAATTTAACAGCAGTTATTGCTGCTATTAGTTGAACTACTGAGACATAATAAAAAAGAAGTAATCATAGCATCAATTGTAAAAGGTAAAAGGTCTACTTTGGAAAACAAATTACGTACCAGAGAACAGATGCTTTAGATACTATTTTCTGGACCACAGTTGAGCTAAGCAATAGAATGTTTGTGTGACAAGTGACCTGTTTTGTACACTCATGTATGTACTTTAATCCTGATGCTATAACCTGTCAGAGTGTACTTGTGGAGCGGCGGTCTCTTGGCTTTCTGAGCTGGCAACATGCGGGTGGTCACTTTCCTTTACTTAGAGCTGACAGACAAAAAGCTTTGGAGTGTAATATGTTGCTTAATTTTTCTTTCATAAATTAATGACAAATAGCTTTAGCCTATCAATATAGTTGAAGTCATAATATAAAGCAGAAATGTGTCCTCACTTTTACAGGCTAGTTTGACTGTTTTCTCACAAAGCCATGAAGCAGACAAACTAGCCGTTTTGTAATGTGTTAATGTGCCTCTTCTACTTTTTAATATTTGCATACCTATTTAATCCAGAACTTCTGGAGAAAGATTAGATCCACTTTTATGTCAGTCATACAGAATAAGATAGCCCCCTGTAGTCCATTAACACAAGAGCCATCTAATATATAAAAGAAACGATGCAGCAGCAGAGGACAGAAGGATGGACGAGTCAATGATGAGAGTATGATTAGTTTATGAAATAGAAATACAGGGTCAGCTTCACATTTTAAAGTAACATGTGACAATCATTAACTTCATATTTGTGCTAAAGAATCTATGCTGCAATGCTTGAAGATGTTTATGACGGAATTCTAGAATTAATTTTAGCTTTTGTTAGTAAAAGAGTGTTTAGTTTTTTAAGGAAATTATTTTTCAAACAGAAATTTAAAAAGAAATTATTTTTTTTTCTCCTGCCCAAAATTATTTTTTTGCCATTGGTGGGTAATTTGTAGAGACAGCATGGAGCAAATAAAAAAAGATCGTTCAACTAGAGCTGAGAGGTAAGTGGAGTGTGTGTGCTAATGGTCCAGCAAACTAAATCTGGTCAAAGGTGAAAACCTTCATACCTCATGCAGTTAACATGTTGAAGTCTCAGAACTAAATATTTTGATCTGCTAATTAACTGCTATTGTGCCATGTTATTTGTTGCCGTAAATCTCTAGTACACAAAAGCCACCTCACTTTTTTCCTGGTTTTAAGAATGATAGGTGCTCTGCTAAGCCTCACTCCTTTCTGCTATTTACATTTGCTATATTTTTCTTAGAAAAGACACATTAAGTCTAATTTCCTAGAGGGGAAATAATAATGATTCACAGGTAATATATCTTTTCCTAGAGGAATTATCCATAGCCTTATTTTTCTGTACTTTTATGTAAACTTATTCCATAAATAACTTGGTTTGGTATATAGATCCCAAACTATTGATGGCAGTATATCTCCAGGGGGATGCCTAGTGAATTCATGGTAATATGCTTCTGGAATATATTATTTGCTGAAAACTGGAAGTTTTTGCTGGGTGTTGGGGGGGAGGAGAGACACAAAACCAACCTCTCCCAGTAAAACCACAACATTTATTCCAAGTACCCAAAGTCTGTTGTTTTGAACAGAAAATCTGGTAAAACGCATGAATACACTAATAAGGCCACCAATGACCAGTATATGGCCAGTATATGTAGAACCAAAAGTAGAACACAATATAAAAAGATGGAAAAAAAAGTATATACAGAATTCTTGTTGAAGTCCGCATTAATTGCAAAACAAGATTTGTCAATAAAGGTTGTGTACCTTATGATTCAGCTGTCTGCATCTCAATGAACTAGGGTATTGCAGGATTTCTGGGGAAAAAAACCCTCTATTCATTCTTTTGTCATATGCTTGTCGTAACTGTCCATCACAGAATGTTCTACCAATTTTGGCAAAGAAAAGAAAGTTTTCTTAGTGCTGTTATCTTGGAATGAAAAAAAAAACAAACCAGAGAGCAAGCTCAGCTTTGAGGAATTAGGAGGCACAACAGAAATCCAAATCCCATGGATGTTTGCTTGTTTGTTTTCTCCCTCAAAACCCGTTGGGCAGCACATCAGAGGTTTTTTTTTTATCACAAGAAATAATCAGACTAGGTCCAAATTACAAAAATTAATTTCCTGCAAGAAAGAGCTTTACTCCACTAAAATACAAATGTTATTTGTAAGCTGCACTAGTTTTCTGAAGTTCTTAAAGTTACTACTTGTGAACTTTCTTCATTTCCCTAGGAATATATCGTGTTTTCATGATGGAAACTGGAGTGAGATTTAAACTCTCTGTACTTTAATTTCACTTGTACATGAGAAGCTTCTTCAGGGAAATAGGATAGGAGTTGAAAATCCCTGATGTCACAAAGGCGACAGGCAACCCTTTATTCGGAAACACGTCAGCATGTTATTTTTCAAGGCAAGGCTACCATCTTGTGGCCTCTGTGTACAATGACTACCTGAACGCGTAGATGTTTTGAGATGCCCACACGATGAAATAGAAGTCACTTCCACTTCTGTTTTTTTGCTAACAGTTCAAGTCTTTTCCCAGTCAAAGCTTATAAGTCTCTCAATAGAAGTTGGTCCTTTTTGTTCCATTGGTTGCAGATGTCACCTGAGCATCTGTTCTTGCTTCTTTCATTTCTTCAATGTGAAGCCGTTAGAAGAGCCTGGCTGTGTCCTGTCTTGATACTGAAATGCAGCTGAAGAGACCGGGCCTTTCTTCTCCAGAACGACTCAAGTCAGTTGTGTCAGCCTTTTCTCCTGCGTTGTGTGCTCTTTCTGCCTGCTTACCTGGGCCTTCTGGGCATTTGGTGTAGCTTGCTAATGTCCCTGTTGGCGTGGTGATTACTAAATTGGAATTTACCCTTTTGCTGTTGTCTGACAAGTGGTGGAGTTGACTTTCCTTATCCTGCTGGTTTGAGTCTAACGGCATGAAGAATGGGGAGTGATGGAGCCAGTGTGGGGCACCTGCCTGAGAACAAGGTAGCTTGATAAAGGTGGCCATGAGCTGTAAGGACCTTCAAATAACAATTGAAGACTGTGTCAAATATCTTGCTAAAATCTAGGTAATGATCATCTACTGCTTTCACCCAATTGAATGACTCATTTCAAAGTAGAAAGCTATCAGGCCAACAAGGCAAGATAAAAGTTTATGTTTTTTTAACATTTACTTTACAATACAAGAGACAGCCAAAGTTTGTGTAAAGCTGTTAACCTTGATCCAAATTCTTGTAGGAACACAGGCTATTCAATTTTTGGCTGGTGTTTATGCTTTTTTTTTAATTCTCCTTATATTGAGCCAAAGAAATAAGGGAGAACTTCCTGAAGAATATTGATCACCACATTGCTGTGGGTTTCCACTTTATTATTTATCTTACTTACAAACAGAGTTGTAATCTTTAGTGTGACTTAAGTGTTTATCCTTTCTTCCCAAAGATTTTATTGCTAGTTAGTGCTTGATATGACCAATTCAGAAACACATCTTTGGACCCCTTGTTATTTATTGCAGTCTCTCATTATGACTTTAAAAAAGTAAGATATTATGTCCCAAACAATTTTTTTCTGAGGCTTGAAAAATACTTCATTCACAACACAAGAGTAGGCAATGTATGTTTATCAGTGTCACTGGAATATATACACTAATGAAACATTAATGACAGTGATAATGTTCATTAATCCTCCAAGGCAAATGATTACTTGTAGGAATGCGTTGTTTCACTGAAAATTAGCAAAGCATACTAGCAATACTTGCTGCAAAACTGACAATATTTTATAAAAATACAGCTGAATGAGATTTCTTCAGTAACCTAACTACAATTAGGAAAAAAACCCCAGTTTGTTTCCCTAAGTAAAATACTTTGGCTATAAGTAAAATAAATTGTTAACTACATGATATCATAGAGTATTAATGGGGTTTTGTAGTTTTATTCTGTCTAAAAGATGCTCTTGGGTGTCATGAGTACATGTTTTGATAAAGACAAATGATAATTTCAATATTTTTTAAAATAGGTTAAGCTATAAAAAAAGCCTCAAAATAAACAACGACAAAGCTAACTTGAATAATCCAAAGAAAAGCAAGCACTGTTTTTCTCCATACGCCTTACTTTACATACTTTCCTGTATGTTTTCTCAGTAGCTTTTGAACAGTAGCTGTTTTTCTCCACTGAAATATAGAGCCACCCTGCTCTGATATGATTTCATTTTAAATTCAGTAGTACCTATTTAACTCAATTTCTTCTACAGGGACATAGGAACTGTCTTGGGTTATCAGAAATGCATGGCTCTCTGTGCTTTTTATAGGAAGATACCATTTCCAAACATTTAGTGATGTAAAGTGTATTCCAGCTTCTCTGAAGTACTTTCGTTTTCCCCAGGGACTTTGTGTCTTGCAGGAATTGTACTGAGCAATACATGAAAATTATCTTCTTAGATTTGTGCTATACAGATCTTACTAACAGAAATCAGTTACACATGTACAGCAGTCTTCTGGGAGCATGAACACCAACTGGATTAAAAAACCCTAATAACCTGAAAACTCATTTAATACATGTAGGTATCCAGAAAAACATCTAAATGAACTTAAAAGTACAAATGTTGGAAGAAACACATGGTTGATTTGATTATTGAGTGGAATATTTTTCATATACCCTTCCTAAAGACAAGCAAAGGTTGCACACTTGTATAACAATTGTTGGGTATGTTCATCTGATTAAAATATTACACTGTCCAACAAAACCATTTTATATCACACAGTCATAAAATGGTTCAAGTTGGAAGGGGAAACTGAAAACAAAAAAATGTGTAAAAAGCAAGAAACCAGAATTTTACTGTGAATTTCGTGTCTTTTAATGTTAATAAGAATCAGCGATCACCTCCTGAACCCTGAATACATGTGGTGGAATGGAGAAGGGAAGTTATACTGAAGTATTTCTTAGTATTCCATCTGTGACTGTGGGACTGCTTAACATCTTGTCATGCTCCATCACCATTGCAAAACTAGAGCCATTACCTTCCACAAAGATTTCTTTGCTTGTTTGATTTTAAAGATGACAATTACTGCAGACTACCTAATTTGTGCTAGAGCACATGTTAATGAGTGAGCTCTGTATCTATGCTGAATGATGGGACACATACAAATTTATTGGACAAGTTGTTAAAATGACACAAAGTAGTTATTTTGAATTAGTTTTTTCATGTCACCTTCACTCAGACTGGCTTTATCTTTGGCTTGCGTTCAGTAAAAATAAACCTGTCATGTCCACAAAGTTTAAATCTTTTTAAACTGTCTGCTCTTTTCTGACAAAGAACAGTAAACCTGTTACAAGTGGTTCATTTATTCTGGTACTTCCCCTGTTCTTCTTCCTATCTTTTCTGGTGTCCTTTAAAATTAATTCTTCCTTCCAATATTCTTTTAGAAATCCTTGTCCACAGACAATCAATCAGAATTTTACATTTCTAGATGCTGAAAGACTAATGAAATTAAAGGCTTGAAAAGTAAGACAAAGGAACTTTTAAAAGGAAAAGCCAACCTTTATTTTTTTTTCTTACAGAAGAAAAAAAATCTTTTGATAGTTACTGGTCATCTTTCCTACAGCTGTTCTAACCACATGTAAAGAGATTATCAGGCTCTTGTAAGTAAAGTATTGCACTGATTGTTCATTAACTGAAATTGGCAAGAAAACTGCATAATTTCAAAGTCATATTTCAGTTAGCTGAACTGTAATAGGCTCACATGTTCCAACTTAGCTATCGTCAATTATTTTGCCTAAACAAATTATAAACCATCTTATAACCAACACTTCTGATCTTCTAATGGCTATTCTGATGATCTTTCCAGCACTTCTGATTCTCAGCATACTAATCCATTGCATATGACTAAATTCTATTCTATTGATGAAGCCTTCAGTGTTAAAATGTCATATGTGTAGCTCTAGAAATTCTATCAGATCAAACAAGCCAATTGGTATTTGCACAGTACCATTGTTATGATCAGTGGGGTGGAATTATTTTCTTTATCTGTGTTATATTTCCTATATTTCTTAATTTTATTTATTTATATATATTTTATTTCTTGCATAAAAACCAATATTAAGAGCTTCCTTCTTTTAGAAATGTCTAATAATTTTTTTTAAATTCCTTGAGTTTCGATTGCATCAATGAGTAAGAAACACAGCCATAAAATAGCATAATAGTAGTATAGTGCATTTAGAATAATAAACTCATTGAATAGTTTGGGTTGAAAGGGATCTTAAAGATCATCTAGTTCCAACACCCCTGCCATGGACAGGGACACCTCACACTAAACAATGTCGCCCAAGGCTCCATCCAACCTGGTCTTGACCACTGCCAGGGATGGAGCTTTCACAACTTCTTTGGACAACTAGTTCCAGTGCCTCACCATCCTCACAGTAAAGAACTTCTTCCTTATATCTAACCTAAATCTCTCCTGTTCAAAATAAATAAATAAAAAATAGAACTTTGTTTTTGTGGTGTTGAAATTAATGATTCTGTTTATTATCATTGAAGTAAGTATTGCAGACTGCACAATTACCTGTAATGTGATGGATTTTTATCTACATGGATGATGTAAAGTTTTCTTGTCTCAGCATGTCATACTGAATCTTTTTCATCCCTGCTCAAGCTGTCCTTTCTCTAAGTATCTATGCTCCATCCTCCAAAAAGATTGCTTCATTAGATGACTTGTTTCCCAAGATCTGATTATCTCACAGCTATACTTGATAGATGTTCCTTTCCTATTCTGGGATGAAAACTTTCTAGAACTGTTAGGAAAGAGTTGAATTGAGAGGTGGGCTGAGGTGTTTCTGTTGCTGCCTGGACATCAGGATGCTTTGTGATAACTTGCATTCCTTTCTCATATCCCCAATTCATACATCAGTTCACCATTGGTACATTCATGTTCCTAGTTAAAGCAGGATGAATGTATGTAACTTGTTTCTCTTTCCCACTGTAGGTGTCACTCTAGGGCTGTGCGCTTCTTTCTTATTGAAGTAAATCATCAAGTTGGAGAAGAAGGTGCTGAAGATTTTAATTGCTTAGTCCTGAAATATTGATGGTTTTATACCTTAGCTTGAACATAGAAGAACTGAAGTAACACTCTTGAACTGAATTACAAATTTCGGATCCTGTAAAAAAACATCAGTTTTTCAGTATTTTAGCTGACTGAATAACTTACGTATTTTTCAGGAAATATAGTTCCAGTGAATGATAATTTTATTGGGTTTGAGAGACTTCTGAAAGCCAGATAGGTAGCTTAAATATATTATTTTTTTTGAAATCCCTAACAAAATGCTAATCTTGGCTATATATGCATTTAGACAGGTACTTTAAGACAGCTATCATGTGAGGTGTGTAAAAGTTGAACGCTATTTAGGTAAATAGGCTGACTGGATCTCAGCATGTTCATTCACTTATCTTCAGATTTGGTAGGGTGTTTATATTACATTTAAAAACAAGCAATTCAAAGAAAGACAATTACATTTGTTAAACTCAGAACCTTGTTATGGACAAAACTGAGCCCCTCTGAAATGGGAAGTCAGCAAAATACTGTTAGCAAATTAGCATATTAACAATCTACTAAAATGAAACCAGAAATTTTATTAGTCCAGTTACAATACCGCTAAAGCATCCCAACATATTACAGACAGACAGGTTCTTAACACATGAGTTGTCAAGGCTGTACAGAACCTTGGTCCTTCTGCTTGTGATAGCAAATTTGTATTTAATGAACTATAGAACAAATGTGTAGAAAGTCATCCACAGAGACAATAGCAGGTGTTATGCTCAGCACTCAACTGCATCATATTTTTGACAGTATCTACTGCAGCAACCTTCTTTACTCCGTTAAGAATGATGTGACTGCAGAGTGGATTTCAAAGCCTCAGATGCTGCTGCTCTGAATAAGTTTTGGAGAAGCACCTTTCTCAACTTTTTATGCAATCTGTCATGGCCCTGAGAGCGCCACCACCTCTCACTGTCCCTGCCCAGCCCCAGGGCTCTCCCCACCCTGCCTGTGGCCCAGGACCCCATTTCAGCCCCCCAGTACCTCCTGTCCCTGCACTAGGGACACTGCTGCAGGGCAGCTGTCCAGCTCTCCGCAGCTCTGCCCTGCCCAGCTGTTGGCTCTGCTGAGGTGATCCCACCCATGGAAACAGCAGCTGCCTAAATGAGATGCCAAAGCTGGTTAGCGTGGATACTAACCCTGTTTCTTCTAGGTCTTATCCTGCTTTGCCTTAAATTATTTAAATTGCCATCAATGAATCTGAGGATGCATTTGTTTTTATTCTGTTCCTCTAGAATTTTGCCTGGGAAGAATAACATAGAGCAATTTAAATCCCCGCAGAATTTTTGTGGGTTTTTGGATACAATGCTCCCCAGCCCTCCACACTATTAACTTTCTCATTCCAATGCCTAAAATTGCTTTCTGAAATCTGCCGAGAGGTTCAGATGTACTGTTAAATGGATTTCAAGGCATTTGAGAAGATAAGAATACATAGCAAATTTTGAGCTCTAGGAAAAAGGAAAATTTGAAGTTTCTCCTTAAGTTGAAGGAAATGAGAGCTCTGGTGGACTCTTAACTAAATGTTTTGGACAAACAGTCATGAAAAGATGCAAAACACTAGATCAGCATGTATATTTATTTTTGCTTTACTGTATACTGCTTCCTTGGAGTACCTAATGACATCACCGTAGTGCTGGATTAACACGGAAGAATTGAAGTTTGTCAGTCTTGTGCACCCAAGTAGATGACTTTTCTAGAGAAAAAAATATGCCTTTGGAAAATTTCTTCTGATAAAAAGTACATATATTTGGAAAAAGAGTGAAGATACCCTCCTATATAACTAGAAAAATATAGTCAAACAAACAGTTATGGACATTATTAATCTGTAATCATCTAGACTGATTTATAATGAGGCAGGTAAAATAGCAGCTTGGAGAACTGTTATCCTACTTTATCTGGTTTGCTAATGGCCTGAATAATGCGTGTTAGATTGCTGTATAAATACAATAACTTTTTGTTTTGCCTCTAAACTAGAAGACATGATAGCTTGGTGAAAGGTATGATTTCATTTCTTTAATAATATTCCTCAAAGAAAATACTATCTTTCACTAATTATTTCCCTCATATCACTTATGCATAAATATAGGTTTTCTTTTTTTACTTCTATAATAGTCGTTGTCTTTACACCAGCACCAACTTATTTCTTCTCAGTTCCTCTGTAAGCATAATCAGATTTTTAAACAATCATATAAATCTTTAAAAAACTGGTTCCACAACTCCATATGCTGAACTGTTGTCCTTAATACTTCCAAATTCATCCTCAAAAATTCATTACTTTTTTTCAGTGATTGCTTTCATATCCAGCTTTTCCAATAGAAAAACTGGAGAAAAAAGCTATTGCAAAACAGAAAACTGACATACTCAGCATGAAGAGGCTGTGAATAGAAGCTCTTTATTCAATCCACATTTTCCCTTCTCTGGTCAGGACCCCCAAGGCACCATTGAGGAACCTCGGTTTGGCTGCTGCTTCTCCAGACTATCTGTGATCCAGCCCAGATGTGGGTTCTTAGATCTGACTGCTGGGAGAAGACCTGTGAGAAACAGATGCCTGGCTCAAATATGTCTTACTTCATTCTTGAATGATCTGACTATACGCTTTCTGTGAGACTTTTCATTTTTTCTGATCTTTGACATTTTTAAGCCAAAAAGATCAATCTGAAGTTTAAGATGAACTCAACATTTTTGTTTCAATTGCATGTGAAACCTTTTACAAGTATGTAAATGTTTAATAAAAAAAGAGCCCCACTTCATTTCCTAGACTTTTAGAATAATCTGCTTTATATTGCTTTTCAATGTAACTTCAAATACGACTTCAGCAAAGACTTTTCCTGACAATTTGTCAAATGAATGTGTTAGGTAAAATATTTCAGATGTAAATTTTTGCAATGTTGCAGCTTGTTACTGTGTCCAGTGAAACTCTACATTAATATGATTCTTTCTGGTATTAGGCATTTATACATATATATTATGGAGCTGTCAACAGAGAATGTTCAACTTTTCATTGTGGTGCCTTGATCTCATATGACAACGAAAACTAGGGAAAGTCTTTATATAATTTTCTTAAGTTATATGCAGAGACCTTCGACTTTCTGAACGTAAGGAAATTAGAATTGCTTTTAAATGCATGATGTTCAGGACATAAATGCATCATTCTTCTCTATAGTATCTATAAGTACAATAAAAAGCTTGATTTCCCTTAAGAACAGCAGCAATATGTCTAAAAAATTTCAACACAGATATACTGAAATCAAGGAGTTATAATAATATATGATATTCACAATAAAATTGTAGAACATGCTAAGTACCTATTTGACTGCCAATATTTGTTGCTTCAAGGAAAACTTTTAATTAGGACTAGGTAGTTTTGTGGCCTAACAAAGATCTATACTCTTTCCATCAAGCACTGGATGAACAAACAGTGTTGCTCCACTTTTGAATGATAATATTTAAGGATGGGGCTGGAGGTTCCTGCAGCCCTCTGAATTTATTCGTATTATCATTTTGCTCCTATGAATGCTAAATGTTGTTACTGTGAGGGCGATGAGACACTGGCACGGCTTGCCCAGAGGAGCTGCGGCTGCTTCATCCCTGGCAGCGTTCAAGGCTGGATTGGGTGGGGCTTTGAGCAACCTGATCTAGTGGAAAGTGTTCCTGCCCACGGCAGGGGTATTGGAACTGGATGAACTTCAGGGTGCCTTCCAACCCAAACCATTCTATGATTCTATAATGCTTCTTTGTCCTCACTCAAGAACTTTTATTGAAATAAAGGTAACAATTTACCAAAGTGCAGAATCCAATTTTGTTTAGTGTGGGTTGTCTTAGCTTAGTGATATCATCTCCAAGGTACGTTTACAATAGGACACATATAAAGCAGAGAGATTCCAACCATGGGATCCCCATGAATCTTAGGAAATAATCAGATCAAAGAGAAGTTATAGATCAGGTTGGGTTTCTTTGAGAACTTTGGATAATTTAACTAGGCTTTTCTGTTACTAGACTCCTAAAAGTATCAGGAAAATTAGCTGTTGTTTATAAAGCAGACTATAACTTTTTAATTAAATGGGGTACTAAGGATACCAGAAAGCAACATTACTTCAGGCTAAAGATTTGATGCAATTGCAGGTTTTTTCCCTTGAAGTAACATTTAAGTCACTTAAGCAGTGCTTTATTGTTTGCTTGTAAATAAAGTTGAAGATTTATTACTATGAATAAACAAAATGAAAGAGTAGCATGCACAAAAGTCAACAATTTAGGAGATACGGTGTCAAGACCACACCAAGTAGAATTAACTTGTGACATTGTAGCCATGGTAAACAAGCTGAAGCAATCAATAATGAAAGTAAGCAACTTTCAGATAATTGAACAAACAGATTTGCCTCAGTTTTCAGCTCAGAACCCAGTCAAAGGATTCCGCATCCAGCTGAGGGAGTAAAATGGGGGTTTTCAATCAAATCCCAGAATAGCAGCTGATGAGATTAATTGACATGTATTTAAAAGATGGGTAGAGAGTTCTTCAGCATGGAGATATGCACCTCATATTTAAGCCAATTTTACTAAAAGTACAGGGTCAAGAATGGACATTACGCACAGTACTGGTAAAGTCAATTCCTATGGAAGCTTCGATCGGGTCACAAAGGAGAAAGCATTATACTGTGTCAGCTGTGTTTATCCCTTCCTTCTTGTCTGCATATTTCATGCATGGTGCATAGGAACTGAGAAAGTGAAGAGGAGGCCCAGGGTATTGCTTGCAAACGTAACTAACTGTGCAGACAACATCAATGAGAAAAAAAAGGTAACTCAGCCAACAAGTTTGAAATGGTACTTGCAGTACTTGGGACTGTGGTTGCTCTACCAGCCTGCTAACACCATCATGCCTATGCCAAAGGTGCAATTTTTAGTAAACATGTTTTTTTTTCCCCCCATTCCTTGTGTGCTATTCCTGTAACAATAGTGAGAATATATTCTGGAAAATATTACTGCAAGCAACTGAAAATCTATGTGGGCCTGCCAGCTTTGTATTTGTACTGTGAACTGAGTTAAAGTTTTGAAAATGCCTCAGAATTAAGATCAGTGGGTTGTCTGTTCATACAGGCATTTCTTTACTTCTCCTAACTAAAGATTAGGAAGTGTTTCTGATTTTATCCCCATTGCTCTGAGAAAGCCACAGTCAAAAAGAAGAGATTTAAGATTAGTTCTCATGAAATTGGTAGTATTTTTAGTAATACTTTTTCAGCATTTTCTTTGAGTCTTATAGCATTTTCACTCTTTTACATTGAGCTTCTAAACATTTCTGTGTATAGTTACAGGCGAATTAAGTTTTCAGTAACATGAGAAAAAGGGAAAGTCGTAACTGTCTCAAAACCCAGAACTGAAGGACAAGAAAAGATGTCATGGTTCATATGAGAAAAAAATTCAGGTTTTTTTCTGATTTCTGTTCTAAGGCCTGGTTGAGGGTAGCCTTACTAGTTAGGTTGGCTGCCTAAGCAGTTGTGTGTTCACTGAAACAGTTGTGCTCACAGAAAGAGAATGTTTGGTTTGCAATTTATGTAATCACTTATTCAAGAAGAGAGCATAACCCTATCCAGTTTAGTGATTGAAAGATGCATTTGAAACGTTTGAAAGATTTGAAAGGACTGCAGCCCATGGGGAGGCAAGCTGGACCAGACTTTTTGGTGAAGGACCATTGCCCTTGGAGAGGATCCATGCTGAAGAGGTCCATGAAGAACTGCAGCGCATAAGATGGCCCCACACTGGAGCAGGGAAAAGTGTGAGGAAGGGGTGGCATAGGGAAGCTGATATGCACCTCATTCCTCATTCTCCTGTGCCACTGTACTTAGACTAGTAGTCTGGCTGTTCCTAGAAGACCATTTTGAAGATGCTTCTGGAGTTCACATCTCTTGTCTTGTGATTGTGTGCTTAGTTATTTGACAGTGAAATTAACAGGAAAATACAGTAGGAAGAAGATCACATTCTGTCTAAACAATATCTAAAGTATGTGATGGCAGGCTAATATTTCTGTCAATTTTTGGCATGAAATAGTTTGTAAACAGATTGCCAAGCATTGATAGCTAGGGACAGTAACACCTCAGTTGCCATGCAACTATGCATACTGTAGGAGAAAAGTAGGAGCAGATGCTAGTCCTCTTATGCAAAAGATATATTCAATGAAAACATGCTTCATGAGAAAAATGGTTAAACATATGCTTTTACTAATAGGGACATATAATAACTATATATGGCTTTTTGTGTCACTTGCATTTAAGTTAAAATATCAAGTCAAACACAATAGACATTTCAGTATATGTGTTACAATATCTAAACATTCTCCACTTCAAGAAACAGGCAAGACAAATCCAAACTTTCCGTTCTGAAATAACACTGCAATGTTGGTGCCATTTGATGCTTTGAGATGCTGTCACACCTTGAAGTTTGCTATGCAAGTTTAAGGATATGAAATTAGTGAATTCAAGATGGTTGGTCAGTGCCTTGTGTTCACCCAGAATTAAATTGATGGACTGAAAACATTTGTAAAGCAATGCTGTGCCATGCCATTGTAAGCAGTTGTCATATGTGATAACACCATCTCCTAGTGTTGTACTTCAACTTGAACTTTATTCTGTGTGTCCCAAAAAACTGCAGATACTAATACTTAATTTTTAATAGGACTATGCTATGTTAGAAGGGAATTTCTTAATTTTAAGTTCAAAAAAGTTTACCAAGCTCACTCTCTTCATGTGTGTTAATACCTTAACAGACAGTTTTCTGCAATGCAAAGGTTTGGAAAATGAACTTTTGCTAGTTTTGGGGTTACATGCAGAGCTTTGAGTATACCATGTCTATAAAAATGCATTGTATCTACAAAACCTCCAAAACCTAGGTGAAACATGAGTATTCCACAGACAGACTGTGTTGTGAAGTGGGGAGAAGATGAATTCCAGACCAGATTTTTTCTTTCCCTTTATTAAAGACATCAACTCTCTGACACCACCTTCTAAGCCCACCATTCATCTCACCTAATTTTAGCCATTGACAAATACTCTAAAATTTAGGAATTATTTATTAAAATGCCTAAGTCCTCAGTCAATGGAGAGGGAATAGCAACTTCAAAGAATTTTTCTACTTCTTCTGGGGCATAAGTAGAAAGGAGGGATAGATCAAAATTTTTCTGAGAAATACTTTTCTTGGTCATAAAAGAGCCCTTTGGACAGCGAATTTCAAATAGATTTCTAAATTTCAGGGAATTAGGAAAGGTGAAATCTGTTTTCAGCTTTGTTATTTTCACAGCTCTAACCATTGTTTGTGTAAATATGCAATAGAAACCATTTGGAATAGATCAAAATTATGTTTGAAGGAAGATAAACAAAAACACAGTTTATCTTCCTTTAGGGAACAGAATATGACTCTCACTTGAGAATTGCTTCTATTGCAGCAGACTGCCTCTTTGGAAAATGGTTCTGTCTCTTCTGTTGCAGAAAAAAAGTGAAAAAGAAATAGGAAGATATGAATGTTTATAATCTAAAAGAGATTTTCTTAGGGTCTGACTGTGGTTCAAGTATGCACCTGCTAGAGCACTTTTTTTTTTACTTACCATTCTTTTTACAAGATTTATGTGAATCTTTTCTACTGCATGCTTCGGTAGTTGCACCTTTGACAGACCTATGTAGATGAGAGCTGTCAGTAGGGAGGAATGCATAATTAAAAAAGTACTCTTAAATGTTTTTCAGACATGGAATTTGGATATGATTGAAAAAGCTGATCTTTCTTTGGACCCCTGAAAATTTTTTTCTTTGCTGTAATGTTTTGCCTGAGAAATTTCTTCCACAGGTTATATAAATAAATAGTGACTCTTATCAAGGTATTATTAACAATATTAACTTAACAGTACATCCTTTAAATTTATCTGGGGTTCTTTTTTTTATTTAGAAAGAAGTTTTTAGTGCTTCCCTTTCTTTAACCAAGTGACACGGTATTTTTGTGCAACAATTTTTGTATCAGTCATTGCTCTTAGAGATTCTATCAGAGAACAAAATGTGTTTGTTTTTAAATAATAAATAATTTGAAAAATATAAATCTCACAGTCAGTCATTGTCTAGAACTGGTTTAGAGTAAGATTTTTAAAACTGCAGTCTATGCATTTATTTTCAAGATTGGTGCTGTTGCCTATCAAATGTCAGTACATTATTCCAGTACACTTCATCTAAAATCTTCTAATGTTATTTTCCTTTCAGAAAATAATTGAGGTGAGTTAAAAGTTTATTGAGACAGGTGGTTTTTAGGACATAGAATTTGTGAAAACATTGTCTCCTCCCCGTCTCTTTCTTATGTCTTGTAGTTTTCATTTTATATCTCAGGTGTACCATCAGTACCTTTGACCTCTAGACAATGAAAGGCCCTTATATTTCCTCAGCATCCATTGCAGGATTCAGAACATAGCTTGATATGCTTATTTATTTTATCTAAATACAAGTTTTTAATTAAGTTAAAAGCAAAAATAAAGACACCTCTAAAAACATTTTTCTAGTCAAAACAGAACTCAGGTTATCCTTAAAGTAGTATTTTTTTCATTTGTTGATGATAGCTTAAAACTGATATTTAGTCATGTTAACAAAGAGATGTAAGAAGGTTCCTACAGCACAATTGCAGATAATAGAGCATGATTACATGTTTATGTAGCTGATTATAATGTTGCTTCTATCAAGCTGCACAGAAGAAAGTGGCTTGTTATACACCATACCTGAAGAACATGACTGTCTTGTATTTCTTAATGAGAAACACAACTGCATTGGCTAAATTTGCATGTGTAAGTATTATATTAAACAAACAGAATAATGTATTGTTACAATAAAATCCAAAGGAAAAATTTAAGATGTCTCCTCAAATTAGTAATCTGGAAATTTTCCACAATGATGTTCATATCCTGGTGAAACAATTAATTGGCTCAATGTTTATTTCTTGTTACAGAAGATGGTTGACATTGTAGCATGGCTTTGTATTATGCTTTAGAATATTGTCAGATTCACTACCGAAGCCATGCTCATACTTTTATATGACATTCAGTATGACATTTATATGACAGATCAGCTTTTGTCATAGCTGAAGTAAGGTCAGTCTTCTGTTAGGGATAAAACACAATAAGTATATTATAGCTAGAGAAAAGCAGCCAGTATGAAATATCTTCTGAATTTTATTTTGTAATCAATGACCATATGGATGCTCCTATCAAATGCTTTCAGGTAGACTTGGTTGAACAAGTTTCTTATTTTTTATTCTGTCTATATCTTAAAATTAATTTTGTATGTGAGTGTGTGAGAATATAGGTTTGAGAGAATCATAGAGTATAAATATTTGGTATTTAACTTAAGAGGAAACAGCTGCAAGGTCTATTACTCTCAGAGAAATGCCATCAGAAATTGCTAAATATTTTCCAAATAAACAAGCAAAAGTAATATGTTAGTATTTGTGTGGTTTCTGAACAAGTAAACATTTGCCAGCAGTGACTGCAGTAAGGAAATTGCAATATCCAGTTAATTTTCATAAAGATAGTCAAGTTTTGTCATTAAAGGCAAGTTGCAAATTTATTACTGGTGGCATATATTTCCTGCTACAACTTAGTCAATTCAATCATTATATGCAAGTAATTTGAAAATGAAGAACATTTTTACACATGAACTGTATAAAGAATTTCTCACTGATATGGGCAGGACTTTTCATGTTCTATCAGACATGCTAAAATATTAGTATTATTCTATATATGGGGTTGTAACTATGACTTTACTAAATAAATACAATATCTTACTAGAAACTTCTTTCAGTTAACCTTGAGGTTGCAGTTCCTTATTTGTCTTTTAGAATAACAGCGCATGTCATAACAAGTCAGCTAAGAAGTCTATGTCGTTGGAGAACTGTCAAAGAAAAAGTAATTTAAGCTACCCAGAATAAAAATAAAAATCCAAAACATTAAACCAAAAAACCCAAACACAAACAGCACTGTGATACATTACAGTAATACATTTAACATTTCCTTTCCACTTGAAAAGTATCTGAAAAATTCTATTAACATACTTTGAACCCAGAGAAAAAAAAAAAAAGTAAAAACCTGACAGTTTTCAAATGTCAATTCTCTTATTAAAAAAACCAAGGCAATATAAAGCCAAATGCTATAAAACACAACACCGATAAAAAATATGAAAATCTAAATTATTTTATAACCTGTTCTTAAGATGTCCTTAATGATTTGTGCTGACAACCACTGGTAATGTGCTGGAAAATATATTCAACTCAGACTGTATACAAAGTATGTCAAAGCTTTACATAGAGCAGCTTACCTAGCTCAGCGCAGAGTTCTGCTTAAAAAAACAATAGTACCGTGTGGCTCCCTGATGATCAAAGCCTCAGTTTCTACTTCTATTGTTGAAAATTGTTATTGTCAAAACAGATCAAGCACAAATTCACTGATTAAAATTACCTTGAGGTATATGAAATATATAAGGCAGACTAGCAGTTAACATTTTTCTTATGTTTTGGAATTTGAGAATTTCTGGTTAACACATCAAAGAAGGAATTAACCAAAAGGCAGAGACTGAAGTAAATCACATTTATCTATTACAAAGTGATTCCCCATGAGCAGATGGAGATATGAGAAGGAGGATATCCTTTCTCACAGTTTTCTGCAAGACAAGCTACCTTTGCAGACAACTCAGTGTAATGACCCATTAAATCTAAACGCTAGCCCCTAAAGCCCACTGAGACCCATGACAGAACTTAAGAGAAAAGATTTTGTACAATTTTCCTATGACTCAGCCACACCTGAAAGTATCAGCAACCTTTAATTATTCTTTGTGTTACAGGAGCAAGCAGAGGTTCTGCTTCAGTGCTGAGCCACTCTGTGCCAGCATACAGGAAGCAGTAGCACTTGCCTCACAGAGGAAATTTAGAAAGGAAGAAGGGAAAAGGTAGGAAAAAAACAGAAATCAGTGTACTAGCGACAACGGTTGTCATGCACCACTGCTCAGTTTTGTCAAAACCAAACCATTTACTCCTTCTTATTCTAGGCCATTGCCCTAACCCTGAAGTCACATTGTTACATCCTGAAACAGTGCACTATTCCATATTTTTTCTGCTGCATAAAGAACTATTTTTAATATTTCAGTCAATGGAAAACAATAGCTATTAGCAATGTCTAGAAATTAATTAAAGACTAGTCTGCTCTGCTATTCAGAATTGCTTTGAATCTCAGCTTTTAAGAAATGGGTATCAGGTTCAATTTGGCTTCCAATTTCCCCATGTTATACCAGAAGGCAAAGCTAATGTTCAGTGCTTATAACTTCAAGACAAATATTTTTCAATTTCCTGGTGCAAATGGAAAATGCTTTCTATTAACATATATTTAGTATAAGTTGTGTGCTATATTTCTTTGTATCTTGGAATGCTTTCTTGGTAAAAGTATGAAATGAGAAAGCCACGTTTCTTAGGGGCTAAATGTTTTACACTTGGTGTTTATATTTCTCTTTCCCACATGACTCCATATTTGTAAACTGAATTTATGAACTTCCATTAAAGTAGACCGAATTTTCTGATATTTACAGTACCCAGAAAATCCAACTTCAGCAGTTCAGTGGTGAATCTTTCACATTTTGTGTAATTTAATCATCAATGTCTCAATTTCTTGATTGTCCAATACTCTATTATATGTTATATTAGGCTTATAAATGAGACCTTAGATCACTGTGCACAGAGTATAACACAAGTTCTTCAATTTTGATTGCAGTAGTCAGAAAATGCTACATAAATCATTTTGTCAAACCCTGCAAATCAAATTATATTTTCTTTTCTGAACTGTAAGCAAAAATTTATCACCATAAAAAATCAAAATTCTTTTAGTTACACTGGTGTAAACTCAACTGTGTCCAGTAACTGTGACTTTAGGCACAGCAGCATCAGCTTATAGCTTTAGTACATCATAGTTTTGTAAAGGGAAGGGGGGAAAAAATAAAGAAAAAAAGAGATTAATGCAGAGAGAACAATACTTATACCCAGATTAAAAAAAAAAAAACAAAAAAGCTTTAGGGAAGTAAGACAGAGAAAGTCGTAAATTTGGGACCTTATATTTTTTTCTGGCTAGGGAGGGATACTGGCTTAGAAAAAGCTTCATTGCAAAACTCTTGTTTTGGTTTAAACCCAGCTATTAATTAAATACCATGCAGCTGCTTGCTCACTGCCTCAACCCACAGCACTGCATCAGCTATTAAGAAGACAAATATCTCAACCAAAACCAGAACAATTCTACTGTCTGTTCTAACTGATTTTAATAAATTTGTTGTTTCACTCATGGATCTGTCATTTTTAAGGGAAATTTACTGTTGAATCACCTGAGGAATGATTTTTATATTTGTTACTCTAAGTCAAATTTACTAATTTTCCTAGTTACCACTGAAACCATGTAATTTTACTTCTTGTTTTTCTTCTTAGAGCAGAGAGAAGTAGAAATCCAAGTTTCTCTAGGTTTGCAACCTTCCCATGTGGGTCAACAAAGCTTTTTTGAAGTATCATCACCTACATACATTACCAAGTATCACCTTTGTCAAAGACCATGCTAAAGTCAGAGTATAGAGTGGTCACTGCTGTCCTCTCATTCATGAAGTTAGTCAGCACATTACAGAATAGAATCGCACTTCCAAAGCACAATTTACCATTAGTGAATACAAACTGACCAATCAATTTCTTGTCTTGTTTAATCTTGTATATAGGTTTCAAGAAAATTTGATGCATTAACGTCCCAAAGACTAAGGTCAGGTCAACAATCCAGCTGCTCAGATCCTTACTCTTGATCTTCTCAAAGACAGGCATATTTGGCTTTCACAATCATAAAGTCCCTTTCCCTAGTCACTATAAACTTTCAAGGATAATAGAACAAGACCTCACAATGATATCACCCAACGCTTCTAACCATCCTGGGCACAACCTAGCTGGTCTCAAGGGCTTATAAAGTCCAGTTTGCTTAAGTGATCCCTATTTCATTCTTCTACTGTGAGTTATGTTTCCCTGTGCCAGACTGCCTTGAGGCTGAGGTCTGGGGGGTCTGAGGACAGATTTAGCAGTAAAAACAGAGACAAAGAAGATAGCAAGAAACTTTTTTATTACTGTGTCCTTTGTCATTAAGGTCTCTAGCTGTAGGAATATATTTTTCTTAGTCTATCCTTGGCTGACAAAGTGCAGATAGAGTTCCTTCTTGTCCTTCACTTCCACTGCCTAGTACAGCTACAGCTAAGCTTTGCCTTTCTTAATTCTTTCTCTTCATGATCAGGTGATGTTCCTGTATTCTTGATTGAGCTCAGCTCATTACTGACCACATTAATTTGGGTACAACAGTCACAAGAACTTACATTAAAAAAAAGAACAAATTTTATAGTTACCTTAATAACGCTTCTGTTACAAAATGTTGCAAATTGATTTTATTATTGTTTATTGTTGTTAATGCAATGAATCAAAGCCAAAGATCTCTTAATTGAGTCATCTAAAACTCTGTGACTTTGCACGTATAATTATACCTGTGGTTTGACAGTAAAAGGCAAATGTAGAAAATCTATTCTAAACATTATGCTCACATGTGTTTCCTTTCACTTCATCATCTCAGTCTTATGTGGATTTAAGCAGCATACATAATTCACAAAGTAAATGAGATGAATAGTCAATATGTAAGATTTAGAAAATGGCTACAAGTTCAAGTGTATGAACTGAAATTGTATGTTTAGAATATTAGTATTTGGCTTTTTTCAGCAAATTTTACATGAGCAGTGATTGCACTCCTGTTTCTGTCACTGAGCCTGACTCTACATTCTTTAGTGTCATTTAATACCTCACTTTCTATTTAGCATCTTGTTAAATTTAATCTGTGTAATTACTCACTGTGAGTAATGGTAATGAATTTGAACCCAGTGGGATTGTCTCAACAGACAACTAATAATCTGTTGACATATTGACACTAGTATTGTTTGTTTGCGTCCACCTACCTCTCAGTTCAACAAAAACTATGAGCCTTCACTCAACCTGGCCAAGGGCATTAAGGACAAAAAGAAAAACTTCTACAGCTACTTTTGAGATAAAAAGGAAAATGAGAGAAAACTGATTTTTCTGTAGGCCTCCTCCAGAAGGCAATGGGAGACTGCAGTGAGAGAGGAGATAGTGCAGGGTGCTGGGGAAGAGGGTCTCTTCCCTCATGACATGTAACATGGTGGGAACACAGTTTCTCCATAGGTGGAGTACAGATAATGTACTTTCATACTATGTAGCGGGTTTGCTAGAACTTCCCATGATTTCACAGGGAGAATTATTCAAGGACAATGTTCATGCCCCTTTCCGCACTTATATTAAGTTGAAAAATACTTTATAGAGATGCTTTTTTACCACTCTATCTTCAGCATGTAACTATTTGGAGAAAAAATACAGTAGTTCCCATTTTAAAGGTTATAATATGGCACTTAAAAATATATTGTGCTCATTATTGCCAAGCAAGAAAAGAGAACATTTTAAATGAAAAAACAAAACATTATGCTACATTCAGAATCCTACACTTTGATTTTCTTCTTCCCTGTGAGTTTCCCTGTAACTTATTTTAATACATCTTCATATCTGAACTTAAGAGTTTTGAAAAAATTCTAGCATGCAGTGTAATTTTGTTTAGAATTCTAAATACTTACTGACATCTGTGGTATCAGGAAAGGAGTCCAGTATGAAATAGATGTGTCACTATGAGTGTGAAATAAAGCAGTTGTGTCACAGACAGCAGTATATCTGAAGTATAATAAACCAAGTTGATTGCTAACATGTACCGCAATTGTGAGAAATGCATGCTTTCACATGAAAGTAATAATATATTAGACATAGCTACAAAACCATAGCAATAATACCTAGATGGTTATGAGTCAATTCAGAAATTAAGTAGGATGTGGGAAGACATATCTACAATACTTTTTGACACAGTTCTCAAATATGTTCCAAGCTACACACTATATTCTACTTACTTTTCTTCATCTTCCCCTGGTTAAGTAAAATAAATTTAATACAGGATAAAAAGGTGTTTCCTTGGTCTTGGTGGAACAGATTTGATCTTTTATCTGAAGTCATCTTTACAGTATTCTTTACAGGATATTTTTATATTTCGTTTCTTTTCTTGAGTGGAATCCAAACTTTAAAGTCTACTTTCACTTATAACACTCCTTTCTACTTCATTTTACAAATCATAGAACTGGCTATAGAAAAGCACTTAAATTTTCTTCTGTATTGTCTCTTAGGAAAATCAAGCATTCACAGAATTAATTGCGTTAAAATACTTCTAATTTAATCCGCATTCACCATGTTAAAATAATTCCTTTTATTTTCTAATTCTTCCTCATTTTTTGGGGGGGATTGGGAGTAGGGAACCATGAGGAAGATGTTTTACTCAGGTCAACCTCAACTGTCTTGTACTGCTTGACTCCATTGAGAAATAACTTTGAAGGTTCTGTGTTCTCTTTATCTGCTAGAAATCCCCGTTTGAATAAAATTTCTGAGGCACATCATAGGAATCCCATGTGGAGAGTGAGTCATGAGGAACTGAACAGGACTGAAAATGGAAATAAGTGTTAATTAGTGTTCCTAATCAAAACTATGACCTGAAATGAAAATGTTAGTTTTGGAGAAGTTTACAAAATACAGAAATTTTCCTAAATAACTTCTCAATGGAAATAAGCTTAGTAGAAACAAAACTTCCCATTAAAATCTTGTAGGAAAACTCTTAACGTGTTCAAATTATCACATATAGTTACCTTACCCACTGATTGTTCTGAAGGAAAGTATTTCAAAATAATAAAAATAAAAAGTCTGTGATGACACAATGCGCCAAAACCAGTACTTCAGTTACCATTTATTTTAGTAATAATAAGATTTTCACATAAAGGCAAGAGTGATTTTTTTTTCTAGAAATTTTCATTTGGAAACAAAAAGTTTCTGTTCTGAGAAGAGAATACAAAGATAAAAAATTTTTATGTTTGGACAGGAAGAAGATTATCACTCAAAATTTCCAGCATGCTGGAAGAATTAATTGCTGCATTGATTTCTGCAACATCATAATTGTCTTAATTGCCCTCACTACATGCATTTTCCTGAAACTATGTTGACTTATTAAGCCCCATCTGCCATTCTCAGCCTTATTATTTCAGAAAGATGCTCTCAGTTCACTTTTCTGGGTCATCTTATAATTACATTGCACACTGAAATGTCAGTTTCTATCTGAAACTGTATAGAAAAGTAAATCTATGGGCAGCTTGCAAGAGTTGACAAAGTCACCATTTTATGTTTATGAAGGAGAAGAGCAATTTTTTTTTTTTTTTAATGATAATCAATGGATTGACTGTTTTGTTCACTCCAGCTTTATAACTGGGTTGAGCAGTGCTGGACAGGCAGAATGAAGCATTCATTACAAGTACTTGTTTAGCACTGCAACAAGAAATCCAACCCAAGAGATAGTATAGCTCCATACTTGTCAATAAAAAGGGAAATTTATCCGACTGCACATTTTGACAGTGATCTCAGCACAGCAGTATGTTCCTGTGTGGTAAATGGAGTGTCAAAAATGTAGCCTGCACTGCCTGCACAATGCTCGCATCTACCCTGCCACAGCCAGTGAGTCAAAATAGTTCCACACGTGAGAAATTTCTGCTTTATGTGGCACATATTTTTTTTTCACACTTTTGAAGGAATCCTTCAGCCCTGGGAACTTCTGAGTGTTTTCATTCTGTAGTTTGGTCATTAGGCAAGGTGGCATAACTGATTTAAATTGTCACTAGAACACCATTGTAATTAAAAGAGAAATTTTTTTTCACTTGGTGGGAGCAGAATAGAACTTTAATGTAACTACTGCACATATTTTGCATTGCTTTAGTATAGTGATTTACATAATTTACTCAATGTATTTAGTTGCTGAGCAGGACTTGAGATGCTAATAAAGATTTTTCTCTTAACCGCAGATAGAAAAAAAAATAACCTGCAGCAGTCATGTTACCGCAGCTGGTAAGCACTCTATAATGAAATTTTACTAGTTGCACTCTGTTTCCTTACCAGGTTGTCAATACGTCTTGAAGCACATTTATTCAGCATTTGGAAGACAAGTTTCACTTCAGCTTCCTCTATGCTTCTCTGAGAAGAGTCTAATTGGTGTATGGGTTATAAATTTAGTCCAGTCTTAGATAAGAGGTTTTAAAGTATCTCTGAAGCAAAAATTCTTGCTGTGAAATTTTTAAATGTACTACTGTTTTCTGAGAAGAAATGCACTAGTCTCTAATGTTAAGTGTTAAGACTTGAGCAGTTGAAATTTGCTGATTTTATAGGGACCTGTTAGTTTTGAGAGGGCAGATAAGCCATTCACAGAGTTTCTAATTCCCTGTTGTATGTGTATTCAAGGACACAAAACATGAATACTGACATTTGAAAACTTGTATTCTTTTTACGAGTCTGCATGCTACTATTAAATTAATCTCTCCAAACTTCTGTAAAAACTCTCTGTTAGCACTGATACTTTTAGAAAGAAAATGTCATGCAAACACTTCAAGATAAAATAATTTCAAATTAATTTCAAAGTGAATAACCACCATAACTTGCTGATTGCATTTGCCTAGTACTAAATATTTCTACTTTTTTAAAAATGCAACCTTCAAATTTATTTATTTGTAGCTCAGCTGTAAAACTGTTCAGTAGAGGATCCATATGAAAAGAACTCTATCAAAAATATGTAGATATAATTTGGTCCACAGTTTACATGCCTGATAAATAGACTATCAAATAATCATCTTTCTTTTTATATTTTCCTTTTTAAACCTATTCCCCTGTAACAGCCAATGCTTGGAAATGCTAGTAGGTAGGTACTTCAACAGCTGGTATGCAGTAGGCATTCAACATGTACATCTGAGAGATGAAACTGAAAATCTTTTTCTATTTTAACAAAAGATTGGATGACAATCAGAGCAAGTATTACTGGAGGGCAAAGTGTCAGGGAAGCAATTGGCAGATGAGCAGATAAAATGCAGTAGAATGGTATCACATATCAGATGAGGCTGTGAAGTAATGATCAAACAAGGCTAGAGAAAGACGGAGTGGATATGGAGAATGCTTCTATCACTAGCTCCCCCAGATGGCTTGCAGTACTTGATATAAATCAGCTGAAGGAAAACAATTTGACTGTATTGTAGGAAAAATCACACTTCCCATAAACAAAGCTTCAGAACTGTAATGTGCGACATTGCAATATATATTGTCTCATTTGCCGAGATTATCTTCATTAGGTGAATGTAACATTAACTATTTCTTAGTCTCAGAAGTATGTCATACATTACTTGACACTGATCATTAATACAAAGAAAGAGCCCTATGCAGAAAAAGCAATCTTACAGTTTTCAAATTAAATGAAGAATAATCTAAAATAGCTTGAATTTGTTTGAAAATTCATATTGTTTGCTTGGTGAAGTATTTAATGATATTGGATGATTTTGTGTCATGAAGGAATTGATAGAATATTTCTGCCAATTTATTTTTAACAGTTTGCTACAGTCTTCAGTAATTACTTATTTTGGTGTGAATTAAATTTATCTTTTAGAGATATAAATACAAAATAATTACAGTGATTTTTGTTGACTGACTCTGGGTACAGTGAAGAGGCCTTGCTTATAATTTACCAAATTAAGGCAAGCAGACAAACTAATGAAATATTCTGCAATTTTCACTTTTTTTTTTAAATATATATGATGCTTTATAATATAATATCTTAGGTAAGACAAAAGGTTTCAGAAGTCAGACCTATTGTGCAGTGATTTTCTTAGATCATGTGTTATTTCAGCATTTGCCTGGAAACATTTATTAGAAGTCCATATATGGAGATCTGTATTGAATTATGTTTATTCTATTTCAAGTTTGTTTGTTTCTTATAAATGGACAATACAGTGATGTATTGCTTCATAAGAGTGCTTGAAAAAGTTATGAACAAAGAAATAATATACTGCAATTCTTGTATAATGAAATGGCTATTTCAAAGAGAGAAATTAGTAATCTACTCCATAATTTATATGCAGTTTAGAGTCTTCAAAAAAAAAATGTGTGGTTAATCATTAGCACTATGTATTCATTATTCTCAGTGTATCTTAAAATTACATATTCAAATCAAGGATTTGTAAGAAAAGACTTAAAAAATATTGAAGAATTATCAATACCCTTATAGTCATTAGTTTAGCGTTTAAGGTAGTAATTTAGAATATGAGAAGATTTATATATTCCTCATCTATTTAATGCACATGCTCAATATGTTGGTCAGCATGATGTAGAACATTCTGGGAATGGGAGCTCTATTAACAGCTGATTTGGAATAATTAACTATAAAAAAATATAGTATCAGGTCTAACAGAGCAGTCCCATAAAATATGGTTGAGCCTGATCTCATTCTCCAGTCAAGGGACAGTTCTGAACTTAGAATCATAGAATCACAGAACCGTACAACAATTCAGGTTGGAAGGGCCCCCTAAAGGCTGATGACCAATGGTCCAAACTTCTGTGGGAAAGAGAGCCTGGATGGTATTATCTAGCAATCTAATCACATCTTGAAAACTTCCAGTAACAGGGAATCTACCAAGTTCCTGGGGAGGTTGTTCCAGTGAATGTCTGTCCCATTTCAAAAACAATTTTACATATGTTGAGATGAAACTTGGGTATTGTAATCAGAAGCTGATCAGAATCTTCTTCAGGTAGTGTCTGGCATGAAAACATGGGACTGAGGAAAGATAGGCAGTTTCATGCAAATTAAGAGAAAAATAACATAAAAATGGATTAATCACTCAAACAATATGTATTTCCACAGCCTGAAAGAAAATATAATAAGTAGTTTATTCTTTCACTCATCAGTTTAGACCAATTTTAAAATAAAGGTGTTTTAAAAGAGCTTTTCAAGAACCCACACCCTCTTTCTGGAAATCAACTTAAAAAATACTTTGACACTTTCCAGAAGGTCTCATTTTTATTTACTCACTTCAACCTGAATTTTTGTATAGTTTTTGCTTTTCCTGATACTCAGTTCTTTACATTAAATTGTCAGAGTAAATTCAGTAAGACTGACTGTGTCCTGCTAAACTTTCTCCAGAAACAGGTTTGCTTAGGACAACATTATATTCTACTAAGATATTGTTTTCTTGATAATTAACACTTTCAATGGGGACATACATTACCTGAGTTTCCAATCTTTTTCCACTTAACGTTTCTTGATTGAAGACATTAGTAGGAAAGTTTAATGATAGCCTGGCAGTTGCTGCATTTTTCTGGGAGTTGGCGCTGTGGCTTCACAGTGTGCTGAAGAGAGCATTCATCTGGATACTTTAATATCCTGGCAAGGGATCCTGCCTGGTGTCTATTAGGCAAACAAAAGAAGAAAGATAGATACTTTTTCTTACCTGAAAATGTAGTTCATACTCTCCTGTTTTTCTACTGAAAGCCATATCTCAAATCAAATCTTGTTCTAGGGACAAAAGCCTATAGAACATAAGAAAAAAATATCCAATACCTAACATGCAAACTTAGAACTGTTTAAATTCGTATGACAGTTTGATATATTTTTTCTTGAATTATTGCACACATGGAGATGATACCAATTGTTTAAGTGATTAATTTTTAGTTGGCAGTGATTTACGTACTTAGAAAAATTCTGAAGCTTCCTACTTCTTTTTCTTCAGCTATAACATAACAGCCTTTTGGAAGAATGACTGTAGTTTGAAAAGGCAGGATAGAGAAGGAGCTGTCTCAGGCTTGGCTTGTTGCTGATAAAGATGTACTTGGAATCTATTTTAAATGTATGATAGAACAAATCAATGTGTCTGGTCATTTAGAAAAGCATCTTTAATTTTTATTTTGCCACTGGAAAGAGTATTATTAATATGCAGACAAGATAAATTGTTCTGCAATAAATATACTGAAAATATATTCACCATCACAGTGTTTTACAGGCATTAAGGAGCAATCTGTAGGATGTAGCTGTAACAGAAGAGAAAGGCGTTTGGAATCATAAACAGTCGTGGTAACTTCATGTCTGTTTTTCACTCGTCACTTTGGTGTATGAGTCAGTTAGAAGTGGGTTTTTTCCAGAAAAAAAAATCTGTCCTAATGATGTCAAAATCAGTTTTAATTTTTCTGTACCACTAGATGGCTTTCTGGACTAATTAAGGATCTTGTGTCTCTGTTTTCCATTCAAAAAGACCTACACAAAATGTTTTTAATGATACCTTCCTTTAGTTTATGTTCATACTCTAATTGTGTAAGTCAGAGCATACATCTTTTGTTTTGGGTCAGTTTTACTCAGTAGTTAAAGCTTATTGAGCAGGTGACATTAGAGACTGAACAGTTTATGCTGTGGTGAATGCTTTACTGGTCTGTAGTGAAGATAGACTGAAACCAGGAATCTTTGGGAACGTTCAGATTGGGAAGGTGGTTTAACACTGTTCAACTTCAGATTTTCGTGAGTCAGAAAGAACAGGTACCTTGAACTGTCTGTAGACAGGAATGTCTTTGTGTTTCCACTACTTCTCTTGTTTTGAGTTTTCTTCTACAGGAAGCATCTGGAGTTCCCAAAATGAAGATACTGTTCTAGGGCATGAGCCAAAACTCAAAAGTAATACTGGTCTTGAGGAAAAGATAGGATTTTCAACTGTCCTTGATTTCTTGTAGAGGGAAATTTGCCACCAGTCTGTAGATCTACCACCACTCTTTGCTGTTGGACATCCCTTGAAGGAGAACAAAATATATGTTTCCTTCCATTCTCTCAGCATTCTAAGCTGTGGAAAGTGGTATTCTGAAATGTAAGAATTAAGTATTTAGCTTTTACAAAATATTTATTTAGCTTTTACAAAATATTAGCTATGGGTCAAAATTGCTTTCAACACAGATGGTGTGCCCCTGCACACTTAGAAGCAAGTTCTCAGTTTCTGTTGCCTTGGAAAGAAATACCTGTATATTGCAAAAGACTGATATTAAAATTTCAGATATGTTTTATTTGGTTATGTCCACAGGAGCATTTTAAATAAGCTTCTGTTCTATTGATTTTGAATTTTATTGTAGAGATCTGGTGCTTTCTGTTGAAAGTAAATAAGACTGAAAGCACTTCTAGTGTTTAGGGAAAAAAAAAGTGTGAAGCTGTTCAAGGATGTGTAAAAATGCAGATTGACATAAACTGACTCAATATTACAGAAGTCATTCATGCAAAGAAAGCAGTAATGCCATGATAAATAATAGAGTGAATATAGGGAAATTACTATTTTATTAATAGTGAGTCCATGAATTCTTTTTTAGCTGTTTGAATGTCAGTATATATTCTATTAAACATGAGAATTTTGGGCATAATTTCAAAACAAAACCACTTCCTGTAAAGCAAACAAAAAATTAAAACCTAACTGTGTCACTTAGATTGAATAGCTTGAAGTATGGCATTGTTATATTATCCTGATTGGTAGAGGAACAGAAATTGATTCATATGGTCCTACAATGTCTCATGTTTCATTCTGCTTATCAGATAGAAAGGAGAGATATAGGAACTGAGGATAAGGATAGGAGCTCAAATCACAAAATTTACAGCTGATTAGACCTGTGGCATTTCTCATGGCTTTCACCTTTTTCTCTGCAGTCAGCTTAATGACTTTGCGTTTCTTGGCACTAAATTTCTCTATAAGTTTTACTGCCAGCAGCTTCCATGGTACCCCTTGTGGTGATGTGCTCACTTTCAGCATCTTAGCAGATCATTCTACTTTCCACCTATCCCCACTAACACTAATCCACACATTTCAGTTACCATCAAAATTCTGGAAAGTATGAAAGGGTTTTCTAATGTAAAGATCAAGGAAATTATTTAAAAATAATTACTGCTCTTTTTAATCTTGTGTTTTCTGAAGTTTCTGAAAACAAGTTTGAATAGGCTAGTTTTAAAATGTCTCAGAATGAGTCTGGGTTTTGTCTAATTTAGAGAGCTCCTCACAATCAGTTTACTTCAGGCTATCATGAATAATCTTTGTAATATCAATGTATTTTGTTACTTCGCAGTTCTCTCTTATTTGCCAAATCACTTCTATGTAGAACAACATGGGCTGTTGTCATTTTAGTTACATCAATATTTAATTACATTCTGCTGCAAAATGTGACCACTTTGTTCTTACTATTTCTTATCTCTTAGGTTCTCTTGCAAAGAAATTCTTATCTTTCATAATGTCAGCTTAAGTTAATATAAATATTTTGTAAAGCATTTAATCACATTTCTTTGCTTTACCACTGATGTCATCTTCTGTGATGAAATAACTGAAACAGTTTCTCACTGGTGGGGTTACTGCATTTTCTGCTAGTAGTTTGTATCTGAAACTCCTGATAAATGCCCAGGTTATAAAACATATTGTTGCGATACACCTTAGATTTTCATGGTTACGCAAGTTAGATTTCTACGGTTAAAGTAAAACTATAATTAGTAAGATGAATGATTGCACATTTACCAAGACTTTGTGTGCTGCCACCACATGAAAACTCTTTAATCACAGTTGACAGCTGATGAGATATCCATGGTCTTTCACCATTGAGCTGTGTCCTACCTAATGTAATCCAATTATTTAATACAGATTTTGACTGGGAAATGAGGACTACAAGGAAATCACAAATGAAACCTGCATGTCTGGCTTGAAATTCCTTCCATGTATCTGGATCTCAACTTGTTTATAACCTCAGATGTCTTCAGATGCCCTTCAAACAAGTTAAATCCTGCCCTATGTCAAATTTCAGATCTGTTTATTAAAAATTAGAGAAAATGAGGGAATGAATAGAGAGTATTATTGTTCATAGGTTAAAGATGAGAAAAATTATGTACAGTGATTGCCCTGTCCCATATCAGTAAATGGATCTATGGTAAATCCAGACCTCTAGCTATCTCGACTTAGAAGCCAGACCTGTAGCTATCGGAGCCCAGTTTTAGCTATTATAAAAATACTGCTTATGTCAGTTAGCTCAAATATGCCAGATTTATATGCCACAGCACATTTCAAAAGTGTAATGGGAGCAGAAATGTTTATCACTGATAAAATGTTAATGCTGAAAACTGAGGTACTCAGGAGATCATAAAAAGACAGGGTTCTCTTAGAAAAACATCTCAGCCACATTCCACGTCCTCTTTCTCTCTTACTAATTACATCAATAACACATTATTCAGTGCATTAAGTTTTGCATTTAATGAATAGCAGTGAAAATAATACTTTCTATAAAGAATGGCCAAGGCAGAGATGTAAGAGAAACATTGTCAGAAAAATTCCTGAATTTTCTGAGTGCTGCTAGTCTCAATTGTATAAAAAACCCAAGGTGTGTCTTGTTTTTTTGTATCCCCAACTGAATTTCTCGCCTGAAACAGGTGAGAAGGAAAGAGAAATTAAATGCTAAAATTATCTCAGGCTATATCAATCAGCCTGTTTTTCTTGAGGGTGTTATAAACGGATGACTGAGACCACTTTGAAAACAAAATCTATTTTAATAAGGCTGAGAAGCAATAAGCAAAAG